>JADLZK010001330.1:0-56812 GCA_015847255.1 Hyparrhenia diplandra | reverse complement strand
CAACATCTAACCTACCACCCTAACTTCCTATGCACGTTTCATGTCATTCCCCTTCTTATTTCAGTACGTAGGTCCACGGAGATTTTCGATGGTATTCCAAGATTTCACCCTAAACAAGTGCAACTTTGAGGCCAATGACGAGTGATTCTTTGAAAAACTCTCTAATGGTCCACTTATTCAAATTTAGGTTCTCTAGGGTTAGGCATTTGATTCACAACCGTGAAAAGTCTAGCTCGATTCTATAGCAGGATTGGAAACATCTGTTTGTTTTGAGTTCGCGCTGAAATTAGCGCCGGAGATCTCTATTGTCACATCTAGAAACATATATCAATGGTTGGGGAACGCAATGTAATTGATCCTACCAACATGTAACCTATCCACCCTAACTTCCTATGTACCTTTCTTGTCGTTCCCCTTCTTATTTCAGTAATTAGGTCCACCAGAGATTTTCGATGGAATTCCAAGATTTTGCCCTAAACAAGTGCTACTTTGAGGCCTATGACAAGTGATTCTTAGAAAAACTCTCTAATGGTCCACTTCTTCAAATTTAGGTTCTCTAGGGTTAGGCATTTGATTCACAACCGCGAAAAAGTCTAGCTCGATTCTATAGCAGGATTGGAAACTTCTCTTTGTTTTGAGATCGCGCTGAAATTAGCGCCAGCAGTCTCTATTGTCACATCTAGAAATATATATTAATGGGTGGGGAACGCAATGTAATTGATCCTACCAACATCTAACCTATCCACCCTAACTTCCTATGCACGTTTCATGTCATTCCCCTTCTTATTTCAGTACGTAGGTCCACGTAGACTTTCGATGGTATTCCAAGATTTCACCCTAAACAAGTGCAACTTTGAGGCCAATGACGAGTGATTCTTTGAAAAACTCTCTAATGGTCCACTTATTCAAATTTACGTTCTCTAGGGTTAGGCATTTGATTCACAACCGTGAAAAAAAGTCTAGCTCGATTCTATAGCAGGATTGGAAACTTCTTTCTTTTTTGAGTTTGCTTGTTGAAATCAGCCCAGCAGTCTCTATTGTCACACCTAGAAATATATATTAATGGGTGGGGAACACAATGTAATTCATCCTACCAAAATCTAACCTATCCACCCTAACTTCCTATGTACCTTTCTTGACGTTTCCCATCTTATTTCAGTAATTAGGTCCACCAGAGATTTTCGATGGAATTCCAAGATTTCGCCCTAAACAAGTGCTACTTTGAGGCCTATGACAGGTGATTCTTAGAAAAACTCTCTAATGGTCTACTTCTTCAAATTTAGGTTCTCTAGGGTGAGGCACTTGATTCACAACCGGGAAAAAGTCTAGCTCAATTCTATAGCTGGATTGAAACTTCTGTTTCTTTTGAGTCCACGCCGAAATCAGCGCCAACAGTCTCTATTGTCACATCCAGAAACATATATTAACTGTTGGGGAACGCAATGTAATTGATCCTACCAACATCTAACCTATCCACCCTAACTTCCTATGCACCTTTCGTGTCGTTCCCCTTATTTCAAAGACGTAGGTCCACGAGAGCTTTTTCGATGGAATTCCATGATTTCGCCCTAAACAAGTGCTACTTTGAGACCTATGACAAGTGATTCTTAGAAAGACTCTCTAATGGTCCACTTATTCAAATTTAGGTTCTCTAGGGTTAGGCATTTGATTCACAACCGCGAAAAAGTCTAGCTCGATTCTATAGCAGGATTGGAAACTTCTCTTTGTTTTGAGTTCGCGCTGAAATTGGTGCAAGCAGTCTCTATTGTCACATCCAGAAACATATATCAACGGTTGGGGAACGCAATGTAATTGATCCTACCAACATCTAACCTATCCACCCTAACTTCCTATGTACCTTTCTTGTCGTTCCCCTTCTTATTTCAGTAATTAGGTCCACCAGAGATTTTCGATGGAATTCCAAGATTTCGCCCTAAACAAGTGCTACTTTGAGGCCTATGACAAGTGATTCTTAGAAAAACTCTCTAATGGTCCACTTCTTCAAATTTAGGTTCTCTATGGTGAGGCATTTGATTCACAACCGCGAAAAAGTCTAGCTCGATTCTATAGCAGGATTGGAAACTTCTCTTTGTTTTGAGTTCGCGCTGAAATTAGCGCCAGCAGTCTCTATTGTCACATCTAGAAATATATATTAATGGGTGGGGAACGCAATGTAATTGATCCTACCAACATCTAACCTATCCACCCAAACTTCCTATGCACCTTTCGTGTCGTTCCCCTTCTTATTTCAGTACGAAGGTCCGCCAGAGATTTTCGATGGAATTCCAAGATTTCGCCCTAAACAAGTGCTACTTTGAGGCCTATGACAAGTGATTCTTAGAAAAACTCTCTAATGGTCCACTTATTCAAATTTACGTTCTCTAGGGTTAGGCATTTGATTCACAACCGCGAAAAAGTCTAGCTCGATTCTATAGCGGGATTGGAAACTTCTCTTTGTTTTGAGTTCGCGCTGAAATTGGTGCAAGCAGTCTCTATTGTCACATCGTGAAACATATATCAACGGTTGGGGAACGCAATGTAATTGATCCTACCAACATCTAACCTATCCACCCTAACTTCCTATGTACCTTTCTTGTCGTTCCCCTTCTTATTTCAGTAATTAGGTCCACCAGAGATTTTCGATGGAATTCCAAGATTTTGCCCTAAACAAGTGCTATTTTGAGGCCTATGACAAGTGATTCTTAGAAAAACTCTCTAATGGTCCACTTCTTCAAATTTAGGTTCTCTATGGTGAGGCATTTGATTCACAACCGCAAAAAACTCTAGCTCGATTCTATAGCAGAATTGGAAACTTCTCTTTGTTTTGAGTTCGCGCTGAAATCAGCGCCAGCAGTTTCTATTGTCACATCTAGAAATATATATTAATGGGTGGGGAACGCAATGTAATTGATCCTACCAACATCTAACCTATCCACCCAAACTTCCTATGCACCTTTCGTGTCGTTCCCTTCTTATTTCAGTGCGTAGGTCCACCAGAGATTTTCGATGGTATTCCGAGATTTCACCCTAAACAAGTGCTACTTTGAGGCCTATGATAAGTGATTCTTAGAAAAACTCTCTAATGGTCCACTTATTCAAATTTACATTCTCTAGGGTTAGGCATTTGATTCACAACCGCAAAAAAAGTCTAGCTCGATTCTATAGCGGGATTGGAAACTTCTCTTTGTTTGAGTTCGCGCTGAAATTGGTGCCAGCCAGTCTCTATTGTCACATCCAGAAACATATATTAACAGGTGGGGAACGCAATGTAATTGATCCTACCAACATCTAACCTATCCACCCTAACTTCCTATGCACCTTTCGTGTCGTTCCCCTTCTTATTTCAGTACGTAGGTCCACGGAGATTTTCGATGGAATTCCAAGATTTAAGCCCTAAACAAGTGCTACTTTGAGGCCTATGACAAGTGATTCTTAGAAAAACTCTCTAATGGTCCACTTATTCAAATTTACATTCTCTAGGGTTAGGCATTTGATTCACAACCGCAAAAAAGTCTAGCTCGATTCTATAGCAGGATTGGAAACTTCTCTTTGTTCTGAGTTCGCGCTGAAATTGGTGCCAGCAGTCTCTATTGTCCCATCCAGAAACATATATCAACGGTTGGGGAACGCAATGTAATTGATCCTACCAACATCTAACCTATCCACCCTAACTTCCTATGTACCTTTCTTATCGTTCCCCTTCTTATTAAAGTAATTAGGTCCACCAGAGATTTTTGATGGAATTCCAGGATTTCACCCTAAACAAGTGCTACTTTGAGGCCTACGACAAGTGATTCTTAGAAAAACTCTCTAATGGTCCACTTATTCAAATTTTGGTTCTCTAGGGTTAGGCATTTGATTCACAACCGTGAAAAAGTCTAGCTCGATTCTATAGCAGGATTGGAAACTTCTCTTTGTTTTGAGTTCGCGCTGAAATTAGCGCCAGCAGTCTCTATTGTCACATCCAGAAACATATATCAATGGTTGGGGAACGCAATGTAATTGATCCTACCAACATCTAACCTATCCACGCTAACTTACTATGTACCTTTCTTGTCGTTCCCCTTCTTATTTCAGTAATTAGGTCCACCAGAAATTTTTGATGGAATTCCAAGATTTCGCCCTAAACAAGTGCTACTTTGAGGCCTATGACAAGTGATTCTTAGAAAAACTCTCTAATGGTCCACTTCTTCAAATTTAGGTTGTCTAGGGTGAGGCATTTGATTCGCAACCGCGAAAAGTTCTAGCTCGATTCTATAGCCGGATTGGAAACTTCTCTTTCTTTTGAGTTCGCGCTGAAATTGGTGCCAGCAGTCTCTATTGTCACATCCAGAAACATATATCAACGGTTGGGGAACGCAATGTAATTGATCCTACCAACATCTAACCTATCCACCCTAACTTCCTATGCACCTTTCGTGTCGTTCCCCTTCTTATTTCAGTACGTAGGTCCACCAGAGATTTTCGATGGAATTCCAAAATTTCGCCCTAAACAAGTGCTACTTTGAGCCCTATGACAGGTGATTCTTAGAAAAACTCTCTAATGGTCCACTTATTCAAATTTAGGTTCTCTAGGGTTAGGCATTTGATTCACAACCGTGAAAAAGTCTAGCTCGATTCTATAGCAGGATTGGACACTTCTCTTTGTTTTGAGTTCGCGGTGAAATTGGTGCAAGCAGTCTCTATTGTCACATCCAGAAACATATATCAATGGTTGGGGAACGCAATGTAATTGATCCTACCAACATCTAACCTATCCACCCTAACTTCCTATGTACCTTTCTTGTCGTTCCACTTCTTATTTCAGTAATTAGGTTCACCAGAGATTTTCGATGGAATTCCAAGATTTCGCCCTGAACAAGTGCTACTTTGAGGCCTATGACAAGTGATTCTTAGAAAAACTCTCTAATGGTCCACTTATTCAAATTTACGTTCTCTAGGGTTAGGCATTTGATTCACAACCGCAAAAATGTCTAGCTCGATTCAATAGCAGGATTGGAAACTTCTCTTTGTTTTGAGTTCGTGCTGAAATTAGCGCCAGCAGTCTCTATTGTCACATCCAGAAACATATATCAACGGTTGGGGAACGCAATGTAATTGATCCTACCAACATCTAACCTATCCACCCTAACTTCCTATGTACCTTTCTTGTCGTTCCCCTTCTTATTAAAGTAATTAGGTCCACCAGAGATTTTCGATGGAATTCCAAGATTTCACCCTAAACAAGTGCTACTTTGAGGCCTACGACAAGTGATTCTTAGAAAAACTCTCTAATGGTCCACTTATTCAAATTTAGGTTCTCTAGGGTTAGGCATTTGATTCACGATCGTGAAAAAGTCTAGCTCGATTCTATAGCAGGATTGGAAACTTCTCTTTGCTTTGAGTTCGCGCTGAAATTAGCGCCAGCAGTCTCTATTGTCACATCCAGAAACATATATCAAAGGTGGGGGAACGCAATGTAATTGATCCTACCAACATCTAACCTATCCACGCTAACTTCCTATGTACCTTTCTTGTCGTTCCCCTTCTTATTTCAGTAATTAGGTCCACCAGAAATTTTTGATGGAATTCCAAGATTTCGCCCTAAACAAGTGCTACTTTGAGGCCTATGACAAGTGATTCTTAGAAAAACTCTCTAATGGACCACTTCTTCAAATTTAGGTTGTCTAGGGTGAGGCATTTGATTCGCAACCGCGAAAAGTTCTAGCTTCGATTCTATAGCCGGATTGGAAACTTCTCTTTCTTTTGAGTTCGCTGAAATTGGTGCCGCCGGTCTCTATTGTCACATCGAGAAACATATATCAACGGTTGGGGAACGCAATGTAATTGATCCTACCAACATCTAACCTATCCACCCTAACTTCCTATGCACCTTTAGTGTCGTTCCCCTTCTTATTTTCAGTGCGTAGGTCCACCAGAGATTTTTGATGGTATTCCAAGATTTCACCCTATACAAGTGCTACTTTGAGGCCTATGGTAAGTGATTCTTAGAAAAACTCTCTAATGGTCCACTTATTCAAATTTAGGTTCTCTAGGGTTAGGCATTTGATTCACAACCGCGAAAAAAGTCTAGCTCGATTCTATAGCAGGATTGGAAACATCTCTTTGTTTTGAATTCGCGCTGAAATTGGTGCAAGCAGTCTCTATTGTCACATGTAGAAGCATATATCAACGGTTGGGGAACGCAATGTAATTGATCCTACCAACATCTAACATATCCACCCTAACTTCCTATGTACCTTTCTTGTCGTTAACCTTCTTATTTCAGTAATTAGGTCCACCAGAGATTTTCGATGGAATTCCAAGATTTCACCCTAAACAAGTGCTACTTTGAGGCCTATGACAAGTGATTCTTAGAAAAACTCTCTAATGGTCCACTTATTCAAATTTAGGTTCTCTAGGGTTAGGCATTTGATTCATAATCGTGAAAAGTCTAGCTCGATTCTATAGCGGGATTGGAAACTTCTCTTTGTTTTGAGTTCGCGCTGAAATTAGCGCCAGCAAGTCTCTATTGTCACATCCGAAACATATATCAACGGTTGGGGAACGCAATGTAATTGATCCTACCAACATCTAACCTATCCACCCTAACTTCCTATGTACCTTTCTTATCATTCCCCTTCTTATTAAAGTAATTAGGTCCACCAGAGATTTTCGATGGAATTCCAAGATTTCACCCTAAACAAGTGCTACTTTGAGGCCTACGACAAGTGATTCTTAGAAAAACTCTCTAATGGTCCACTTCTTCAAATTTAGGTTCTCTAGGGTTAGGCATTTGATTCACAACCGCGAAAAAGTCTAGCTCGATTCTATAGCAGGATTGGAAACTTCTCTTTGTTTTGAGTTCGCGCTGAAATTAGCGCCAGCAGTCTCTATTGTCACATCCAGAAACATATATCAATGGTTGGGGAACGCAATGTAATTGATCCTACCAACATCTAACCTATCCACGCTAACTTCCTATGTACCTTTCTTGTCGTTCCCCTTCTTATTTCAGTAATTAGGTCCACCAGAAATTTTTGATGGAATTCCAAGATTTCGCCCTAAACAAGTGCTACTTTGAGGTCTATGACAAGTGATTCTTAGAAAAACTCTCTAATGGTCCACTTCTTCAAATTTAGGTTGTCTAGGGTGAGGCATTTGATTCGCAACCGCGAAAAGTTCTAGCTCAATTCTATAGCCGGATTGGAAACTTCTCTTTCTTTTGAGTTCACGCTGAAATTGGTGCCAGCAGTCTCTATTGTCACATCCAGAAACATATATCAACGGTTGGGGAACGCAATGTAATTGATCCTACCAACATCTAACCTATCCACCCTAACTTCCTATGCACCTTTCGTGTCGTTCCCCTTCTTATTTCAGTACGTAGGTCCACCAGAGATTTTCGATGGAATTCCAAAATTTCGCCCTAAACAAGTGCTACTTTGAGCCCTATGACAGGTGATTCTTAGAAAAACTCTCTAATGGTCCACTTATTCAAATTTAGGTTCTCTAGGGTTAGGCATTTGATTCACAACCGTGAAAAAGTCTAGCTCGATTCTATAGCAGGATTGGAAACTTCTCTTTGTTTTGAGTTCGCGCTGAAATTGGTGCAAGCAGTCTCTATTGTCACATCCAGAAACATATATCAACGGTTGGGGAACGCAATGTAATTGATCCTACCAACATCTAACCTATCCACCCTAACTTCCTATGTACCTTTCTTGTCGTTCCACTTCTTATTTCAGTAATTAGGTTCACGGAGATTTTCGATGGAATTCCAAGATTTCGCCCCTAACAAGTGCTACTTTGAGGCCTATGACAAGTGATTCTTAGAAAAACTCTCTAATGGTCCACTTCTTCAAATTTAGGTTCTCTATGGTGAGGCAATTGATTCACAACCGTGAAAAAAAAAGTCTAGCTCGATTCTATAGCGGATTGGAAACTTCTCTTTGTTTTGAGTTCAGCTGAAATTAGCGCCAGCAGTCTCTATTGTCACATCTAGAAATATATATTAATGGGTGGGGAACGCAATGTAATTGATCCTACCAACATCTAACCTATCCACCCTAACTTCCTATGCACCTTTCGTGTCGTTCCCCTTCTTATTTCAGTGTAGGTCCACCGAGAGATTTTCGATGGAATTCCAAAATTTCGCCCTAAACAAGTGCTACTTTGAGGCCTATGACAAGTGATTCTTATAAAAACTCTCTAATGGTCCACTTCTTCAAATTTAGGTTCTCTAGGGTGAGGCATTTGATTCACAACCCGCGAAAAAGTCTAGCTCGATTCTATAGCGGATTGGAAACTTCTCTTTCTTTTGAGTTCTGAAATCAGCGCCCGCCTCTATTGTCTCATCTAGAAATATATATTAATGGGTGGGGAACGCAATGTAATTGGTCCTACCAACATCTAACCTATCCACCCTAACTTCCTATGCACCTTTCGTGTCGTTCCCCTTCTTATTTCAGTACGTAGGTCCACCAGATATTTTCGATGGAATTCCAAGATTTCGCCCTAAACAAGTGCTACTTTGAGGCCTATGACAAGTGATTCTTAGAAAAACTTTGTAATGGTCCACTTATTCAAATTTAGGTTCTCTAGGGTTAGGCATTTGATTCACAACCGCAAAAAAGTCTAGCTCGATTCTATAGCAGGATTGGAAACTTCTCTTTGTTTTGAGTTCGCGCTGAAATTGGTGCCAGCAGTCTCTATTGTCACATCCAGAAACATATATTAACGGTTGGGGACGCAATGTAATTGATCCTACCAACATCTAACCTATCTACCCTAACTTCCTATGCACCTTTCGTGTCGTTCCCTTCTTATTTCAGTACGTAGGTCCACCAGAGATTTTTCGATGGAATTCCAAAATTTTGCCCTAAACAAGTGCTTCTTTGAGGCCTATGACAAGTGATTCTTATAAAAACTCTCTAACGGTCCACTTATTCAAATTTAGGTTCTCTAGGGTTAGGCATTTGATTCACAACCGCGAAAAAAGTCTAGCTCGGTTCTATAGCAGGGATTGGAAACTTCTCTTTGTTTTGAGTTCGCTGAAATTAGCGCCGGCCAGTCTCTATTGTCACATCCGAAACATATATCAATGGTTGGGGAACGCAATGTAATTGATCCTACCAACATCTAACCTATCCACGCTAACTTCCTATGTACCTTTCTTGTCGTTCCCTTCTTATTTCAGTAATTAGGTCCACCAGAAATTTTTGATGGAATTCCAAGATTTCGCCCCTAAACAAGTGCTACTTTGAGGTCTATGACAAGTGATTCTTAGAAAAACTCTCTAATGGTCCACTTCTTCAAATTTAGGTTGTCTAGGGTGAGGCATTTGATTCACAACCCTTGAAAAAGTTCTAGCTCGATTGTATAGCCGGATTGGAAACATCTCTTTGTTTTGAGTTCGCGCTGAAATTAGCGCCAGCCAGTCTCTATTGTCACATCCAGAAACATATATCAATGGTTGGGGAACGCAATGTAATTAATCCTACCAACATCTAACCTATCCACGCTAACTTCCTATGTACCTTTCTTGTCGTTCCCCCTTCTTATTTCAGTAATTAGGTCCACTAGAAATTTTTTGATGGAATTCCAAGATTTCACCCTAAACAAGTGCTACTTTGAGGTCTATGACAAGTGATTCTTAGAAAAACTCTCTAATGGTCCACTTCTTCAAATTTAGGTTCTCTAGGGTGAGGCATTTGATTCACAACCGCGAAAAAGTCTAGCTCGATTCTATAGCCGGATTGGAAACTTCTCTTTCTTTTGAGTTCGCGCTGAAATTGGTGCCAGCAGTCTCTATTGTCACATCCAGAAACATATATCAACGGTTGGGGAACGCAATGTAATTGATCCTACCAACATCTAACCTATCCACCCTAAATTCCTATGCACCTTTCGTGTCGTTTCCCCTTCTTATTTCAATGCGTAGGTCCACGGAGATTTTCGATGGAATTCCAAAATTTCGCCCTAAACAAGTGCTACTTTGAGCCCTATGACAAGTGATTCTTAGAAAAACTCTCTAATGGTCCACTTATTCAAATTTAGGTTCTCTAGGGTTAGGCATTTGATTCACAACCGTGAAAAAGTCTAGCTCGATTCTATAGCAGGATTGGAAACTTCTCTTTGTTTTGAGTTCGCGCTGAAATTGGTGCAAGCAGTCTCTATTGTCACATCCAGAAACATATATCAACGGTTGGGGAACGCAATGTAATTGATCCTACCAACATCTAACCTATCCACCCTAACTTCCTATGTACCTTTCTTGTCGTTCCACTTCTTATTTCAGTAATTAGGTTCACCAGAGATTTTCGATGGAATTCCAAGATTTCGCCCTAAACAAGTGCTACTTTGAGGCCTATGACAAGTGATTCTTAGAAAAACTCTCTAATGGTCCACTTCTTCAAATTTAGGTTCTCTATGGTGAGGCAATTGATTCACAACCGTGAAAAAGTCTAGCTCGATTCTATAGCAGGATTGGAAACTTCTCTTTGTTTTGAGTTCGCGCTGAAATTAGCGCCAGCAGTCTCTATTGTCACATCTAGAAATATATATTAATGGGTGGGGAACGCAATGCAATTGATCCTACCAACATCTAACCTATCCACCCTAACTTCCTATGCACCTTTCGTGTCGTTCCCCTTCTTATTTCAGTACGTAGGTCCACCAGAGATTTTCGATGGAATTCCAAAATTTTGCCCTAAACAAGTGCTACTTTGAGGCCTATGACAAGTGATTCTTAGAAAAACTCTCTAATGGTCCACTTCTTCAAATTTAGGTTCTCTAGGGTGAGGCATTTGATTCACAACCGCGAAAAAGTCTAGCTCGATTCTATAGCCGGATTGGAAACTTCTGTTTCTTTTGAGTTCACGCTGAAATCAGCGCCAGCAGTCTCTATTGTCACATCTAGAAATATATATTAATGGGTGGGGAACGCAATGTAATTGGTCCTACCAAGATCTAACCTATCCACCCTAACTTCCAATGCACCTTTCGTGTCGTTCCCCTTCTTATTTCAGTACGTAGGTCCACCAGAGATTTTCGATGGAATTCCAAGATTTCGCCCTAAACAAGTGCTACTTTGAGGCCTATGACAAGTGATTCTTAGAAAAACTCTGTAATGGTCCACTTATTCAAATTTAGGTTCTCTAGGGCTAGGCATTTGATTCACAACCGCAAAAATGTCTAGCTCGATTCTATAGCAGGATTGGAAACTTCTCTTTGTTTTGAGTTCGCGCTGAAATTGGTGCCAGCAGTTTCTATTGTCACATCCAGAAACATATATTAACAGTTGGGGAACGCAATGTAATTGATCCTACCAACATCTAACCTATCTACCCTAACTTCCTATGCACCTTTCGTGTCGTTCCCCTTCTTATTTCAGTACGTAGGTCCACCAGAGATTTTCGATGGAATTCCAAAATTTTGCCCTAAACAAGTGCTTCTTTGAGGCCTATGACAAGTGATTCTTATAAAAACTCTCTAACGGTCCACTTATTCAAATTTAGGTTCTCTAGGGTTAGGCATTTGATTCACAACCGCGAAAAAAGTCTAGCTCGGTTCTATAGCAGGATTGGAAACTTCTCTTTGTTTTGAGTTCGCGCTGAAATTAGCGCCAAATGAGCCTCTATTGTCACATCCGAAACATATATCAATGGTTGGGGAACGCAATGTAATTGATCCTACCAACATCTAACCTATCCACGCTAACTTCCTATGTACCTTTCTTGTCGTTCCCCTTCTTATTTCAGTAATTAGGTCCACCAGAAATTTTTGATGGAATTCTAAGATTTCGCCCTAAACAAGTGCTACTTTGAGGTCTATGACAAGTGATTCTTAGAAAAACTCTCTAATGGTCCACTTCTTCAAATTTAGGTTGTCTAGGGTGAGGCATTTGATTCTTAAACCGCGAAAAGTTCTAGCTCGATTGTATAGCCGGATTGGAAACATCTCTTTGTTTTGAGTTCGCGCTGAAATTAGCGCCAGCCAGCCTCTATTGTCACATCCAGAAAACATATATCAATGGTTGGGGAACGCAATGTAATTAATCCTACCAACATCTAACCTATCCACGCTAACTTCCTATGTACCTTTCTTGTCGTTCCCCTTCTTATTTCAGTAATTAGGTCCACTAGAAATTTTTGATGGAATTCCAAGATTTCGCCTAAACAAGTGCTACTTTGAGGTCTATGACAAGTGATTCTTAGAAAAACTCTCTAATGGTCCACTTCTTCAAATTTAGGTTGTCTAGGGTGAGGCATTTGATTCACAACCGCGAAAAGTTCTAGCTCGATTCTATAGCCGGATTGGAAACTTCTCTTTCTTTTTGAGTTCGCGCTGAAATTGGTGCCGCTAGTCTCTATTGTCACATCCAGAAACATATATCAACGGTTGGGGAACGCAATGTAATTGATCCTACCAACATCTAACCTATCCACCCTAACTTCCTATGCACCTTTCGTGTCGTTCCCCTTCTTATTTCAGTATGCGTAGGTCCACTAGAGATTTTCGATAGAATTCCAAAATTTCGCCCCTAAACAAGTGCTACTTTGAGGCCTATGACAAGTGATTCTTAGAAAAACTCTCTAATGGTCCACTTATTCAAATTTAGGTTCTCTAGGGTTAGGCATTTGATTCACAACCGTGAAAAAAGTCTAGCTCGATTTTATAGCGGGATTGGAAACTTCTCTTTGTTTTGAGTTCGCTGAAATTGGTGCAAGCGAGTCTCTATTGTCACATCCGAAAACATTTATCAACGGTTGGGGAACGCAATGTAATTGATCCTACCAACATCTAACCTATCCACCCTAACTTCCTATGTACCTTTCTTGTCGTTCCACTTCTTATTTCAGTAATTAGGTTCACGAGATTTTGGATGGAATTCCAAGATTTCGCCCCTAAACAAGTGCTACTTTGAGGCCTATGACAAGTGATTCTTAGAAAAACTCTCTAATGGTCCACTTCTTCAAATTTAGGTTCTCTATGGTGAGGCAATTGATTCACAACCGTGAAAAAGTCTAGCTCGATTCTATAGCAGGATTGGAAACTTCTCTTTGTTTTGAGTTCGCTGAAATTAGCGCCGGCCTCTCTATTGTCACATCTAGAAATATATATTAATGGGTGGGGAAACGCAATGTAATTGATCCTACCAACATCTAACCTATCCACCCTAACTTCCTATGCACCTTTCGTGTCGTTCCCTTCTTATTTCAGTGCGTAGGTCCACCGAGAGATTTTCGATGGAATTCCAAAATTTAAGCCCTAAACAAGTGCTACTTTGAGGCCTATGACAAGTGATTCTTAGAAAAACTCTCTAATGGTCCACTTCTTCAAATTTAGGTTCTCTAGGGTGAGGCATTTGATTCACAACCGCGAAAAAGTCTAGCTCGATTCTATAGCCAGATTGGAAACTTCTCTTTCTTTTGAGTTCGCGCTGAAATCAGCGCCAGCAGTCTCTATTGTCACATCTAGAAATATATATTAATGGGTGGGGAACGCAATGTAATTGATCCTACCAACATCTAACCTATCCACCCTAACTTCCTATGCACCTTTCGTGTCGTTCCCCTTCTTATTTCAGTACGTAGGTCCACCAGAGATTTTCGATGGAATTCCAAGATTTCGCCCTAAACAAGTGCTACTTTGAGGCCTATGACAAGTGATTCTTAGAAAAACTCTCTAATGGTCCACTTATTCAAATTTAGGTTCTCTAGGGTTAGGCATTTGATTCACAACCGCGAAAAAGTCTAGCTCGATTCTATAGCAGGATTGGAAACTTCTCTTTGTTTTGAGTTCGCGCTGAAATTAGCGCCAGCAGTCTCTATTGTCACATCCAGAAACATATATCAATGGTTGGGGAACGCAATGTAATTGATCCTACCAACATCTAACCTATCCACGCTAACTTCCTATGTACCTTTCTTGTCGTTCCCCTTCTTATTTCAGTAATTAGGTCCACCAGAAATTTTTGGTGGAATTCCAAGATTTCGCCCTAAACATGTGCTACTTTGAGGTCTATGACAAGTGGTTCTTAGAAAAACTCTCTAATGGTCCACTTCTTCAAATTTAGGTTGTCTAGGGTGAGGCATTTGATTCACAACCGCGAAAAGTTCTAGCTCGATTCTATAGCAGGATTGGAAACTTCTCTTTCTTTTGAGTTCGCGCTGAAATTGGTGCCAGCAGTCTCTATTGTCACATCCAGAAACATATATCAACGGTTGGGGAACGCAATGTAATTGATCCTACCAACATCTAACCTATCCACCCTAACTTCCTATGCACCTTTCGTGTCGTTCCCCTTCTTATTTCAAGCGTAGGTCCACGGAGATTTTTTGATGGAATTCCAAAATTTCGCCCTAAACAAGTCCTACTTTGAGGCCTATGACAAGTGATTCTTAGAAAAACTCTCTAATGGTCCACTTCTTCAAATTTAGGTTCTCTAGGGTTAGGCATTTGATTCACAACCGTGAAAAAGTCAAGCTCGATTCTATAGCGAGGATTGGAAACTTCTCTTTGTTTTGAGTTCGCTGAAATTGGTGCAAGCGGTCTCTATTGTCACATCCAGAAACATATATCAACGGTTGGGGAACGCAATGTAATTGATCCTACCAACATCTAACCTATCCACCCTAACTTCCTATGTACCTTTCTTGTCGTTCCACTTCTTATTTCAGTAATTAGGTTCACGAGAGATTTTGATGGAATTCCAAGATTTCGCCTAAACAAGTGCTACTTTGAGGCCTATGACAAGTGATTCTTAGAAAAACTCTCTAATGGTCCACTTCTTCAAATTTAGGTTCTCTATGGTGAGGCAATTGATTCACAACCGTGAAAAAGTCTAGCTCGATTCTATAGCGGGATTGGAAACTTCTCTTTGTTATGAGTTCAAGCTGAAATTAGCGCCCGGCCGTCTCTATTGTCACATCTAGAAATATATATTAATGGGTGGGGAACGCAATGTAATTGATCCTACCAACATCTAACCTATCCACCCTAACTTCCTATGCACCTTTCGTGTCGTTCCCCTTCTTATTTCAATGCGTAGGTCCACGGAGATTTTCGATGGAATTCCAAAATTTCGCCCTAAACAAGTGCTACTTTGAGCCCTATGACAAGTGATTCTTAGAAAAACTCTCTAATGGTCCACTTATTCAAATTTAGGTTCTCTAGGGTTAGGCATTTGATTCACAACCGTGAAAAAGTCTAGCTCGATTCTATAGCGAGGATTGGACACTTCTCTTTGTTTTGAGTTCGCGGTGAAATTGGTGCAAGCGCCTATTGTCACATCCAGAAACATATATCAATGGTTGGGGAACGCAATGTAATTGATCCTACCAACATCTAACCTATCCACCTAACTTCCTATGTACCTTTCTTGTCGTTCCACTTCTTATTTCAGTAATTAGGTTCACAGAGATTTTGGATGGAATTCCAAGATTTCGCCCTGAACAAGTGCTACTTTGAGGCCTATGACAAGTGATTCTTAGAAAAACTCTCTAATGGTCCACTTCTTCAAATTTAGGTTCTCTATGGTGAGGCAATTGATTCACAACCGTGAAAAAGTCTAGCTCGATTCTATAGCGAGGATTGGAAACTTCTCTTTGTTTTGAGTTCGCTGAAATTAGCGCCGGCCGCCTCTATTGTCACATCTAGAAATATATATTAATGGGTGGGGAACGCAATGTAATTGATCCTACCAACATCTAACCTATCCACCCTAACTTCCTATGCACCTTTCGTGTCGTTCCCCTTCTTATTTCAGTACGTTAGGTCCACCCGAGATTTTTTCGATGGAATTCCAAAATTTAAGCCCTAAACAAGTGCTACTTTGAGGCCTATGACAAGTGATTCTTAGAAAAACTCTCTAATGGTCCACTTCTTCAAATTTAGGTTCTCTAGGGTGAGGCATTTGATTCACAACCGCGAAAAAGTCTAGCTCGATTCTATAGCCGGATTGGAAACTTCTGTTTCTTTTGAGTTCGCTGAAAATCAGCGCCAGCAGTCTCTATTGTCACATCTAGAAATATATATTAATGGGTGGGGAACGCAATGTAATTGATCCTACCAACATCTAACCTATCCACCCTAACTTCCTATGCACCTTTCGTGTCGTTCCCCTTCTTATTTCAGTACGTAGGTCCACCAGAGATTTTCGATGGAATTCCAAGATTTCGCCCTAAACAAGTGCTTCTTTGAGGCCTATGACAAGTGATTCTTAGAAAAACTCTCTAATGGTCCACTTATTCAAATTTAGGTTCTCTAGGGTTAGGCATTTGATTCACAACCGCGAAAAAGTCTAGCTCGATTCTATAGCAGGATTGGAAACTTCTCTTTGTTTTGAGTTCGCGCTGAAATTAGCGCCAGGCCATCTCTATTGTCACATCCAGAAACATATATCAATGGTTGGGGAACGCAATGTAATTGATCCTACCAACATCTAACCTATCCACGCTAACTTCCTATGTACCTTTCTTGTCGTTCCCCTTCTTATTTCAGTAATTAGGTCCACCAGAAATTTTTGGTGGAATTCCAAGATTTCGCCCTAAACATGTGCTACTTTGAGGTCTATGACAAGTGGTTCTTAGAAAAACTCTCTAATGGTCCACTTCTTCAAATTTAGGTTGTCTAGGGTGAGGCATTTGATTCATAACCGCGAAAAGTTCTAGCTTCGATTCTATAGCCGGATTGGAAACTTCTCTTTCTTTTGAGTTCGCTGAAATTGGTGCCGCCGGTCTCTATTGTCACATCGAGAAACATATATCAACGGTTGGGGGAACGCAATGTAATTGATCCTACCAACATCTAACCTATCCACCCTAACTTCCTATGCACCTTTCGTGTCGTTCCCCTTCTTATTTCAGTACGTAGGTCCACCAGAGATTTTCGATGGAATTCCAAAATTTCGCCCTAAACAAGTCCTACTTTGAGGCCTATGACAGGTGATTCTTAGAAAAACTCTCTAATGGTCCACTTCTTCAAATTTAGGTTCTCTAGGGTTAGGCATTTGATTCACAACCGTGAAAAAGTCAAGCTCGATTCTATAGCGAGGATTGGAAACTTCTCTTTGTTTTGAGTTCGCTGAAATTGGTGCAAGCGGTCTCTATTGTCACATCCGGAAACATATATCAACGGTTGGGGAACGCAATGTAATTGATCCTACCAACATCTAACCTATCCACCCTAACTTCCTATGTACCTTTCTTGTCGTTCCACTTCTTATTTCAGTAATTAGGTTCACCAGATTTTTTCGATGGAATTCCAAGATTTCGCCCTGAACAAGTGCTACTTTGAGGCCTATGACAAGTGATTCTTAGAAAAACTCTCTAATGGTCCACTTCTTCAAATTTAGGTTCTCTATGGTGAGGCAATTGATTCACAACCGTGAAAAAGTCTAGCTCGATTCTATAGCGGGATTGGAAACTTCTCTTTGTTATGAGTTCGCGCTGAAATTAGCGCCCGCACGTCTCTATTGTCACATCTAGAAATATATATTAATGGGTGGGGGAACGCAATGTAATTGATCCTACCAACATCTAACCTATCCACCTAACTTCCTATGCACCTTTTCGTGTCGTTCCCTTCTTATTTCAGTACGTAGGTCCACCGAGATTTTCGATGGAATTCCAAAATTAAGCCCTAAACAAGTGCTACTTCGAGGCCTATGACATGGGATTCTTAGAAAAACTCTCTAATGGTCCACTTCTTCAAATTTAGGTTCTCTAGGGTGAGGCATTTGATTCACAACCGCGAAAAAGTCTACCTCGATTCTATAGCGGATTGGAAACTGCTTTTTCTTTTGAGTTCATGCTGAAATCAGCGCCCGGCCGGTCTCTATTGTCACATCTAGAAATATATATTAATGGGTGGGGAACGCAATGTAATTGATCCTACCAACATCTAACCTATCCACCCTAACTTCCTATGCACCTTTCGTGTCGTTCCCCTTCTTATTTCAGTGCGTAGGTCCACGGAGATTTTCGATGGAATTCCAAGATTTCGCCCTAAACAAGTGCTACTTTGAGGCCTATGACAAGTGATTCTTAGAAAAACTTTGTAATGGTCCACTTATTCAAATTTAGGTTCTCTAGGGTTAGGCATTTGATTCACAACCGCAAAAAATGTCTAGCTCGATTCTATAGCAGGATTGGAAACTTCTCTTTGTTTTGAGTTCGCTGAAATTGGTGCCAGCGGTCTCTATTGTCACATCCGAAACATATATTAACAGTTGGGGGAACGCAATGTAATTGATCCTACCAACATCTAACCTATCTACCCTAACTTCCTATGCACCTTTCGGTGTCGTTCCCCTTCTTATTTCAGTACGTTAGGTCCACGGAGAGATTTTCGATGGAATTCCAAAATTTTGCCCTAAACAAGTGCTTCTTTGGGGCCTATGACAAGTGATTCTTAGAAAAACTCTCTAACGGTCCACTTATTCAAATTTAGGTTCTCTAGGGTTAGGCATTTGATTCACAACCGCGAAAAAAGTCTAGCTCGATTCTATAGCGAGATTGGAAACTTCTCTTTGTTTTGAGTTCGCTGAAATTGGTGCAAGCAGTCTCTATTGTCACATCCAGAAACATATATCAACGGTTGGGGAACGCAATGTAATTGATCCTACCAACATCTAACATATCCACCCTAACTTCCTATGTACCTTTCTTGTCGTTCCCCTTCTTATTTCAGTAATTAGGTCCACCAGAGATTTTTCGATGGAATTCCAAGATTTCGCCCTAAACAAGTGCTACTTTGAGGCCTATGACAAGTGATTCTTAGAAAAACTCTCTAATGGTCCACTTCTTCAAATTTAGGTTCTCTAGGGTGAGGCATTTGATTCACAACCGCGAAAAGTCTAGCTCGATTCTATAGCCGGATTGGAAACTTCTGTTTCTTTTGAGTTCGCTGAAATCAGCGCTAGCAGTCTCTATTGTCACATCTAGAAATATATATTAATGGGTGGGGAACGCAATGTAATTGATCCTACCAACATCTAACCTATCCACCCTAACTTCCTATGCACCTTTCGTGTCGTTCCCTTCTTATTTCAGTAGGTCTACCAGAGATTTTTTGATGGAATTCCAAGATTTCGCCCTAAACAAGTGCTACTTTGAGGCCTATGACAAGTGATTCTTAGAAAAACTCTGTAATGGTCCACTTATTCAAATTTAGGTTCTCTAGGGTTAGGCATTTGATTCACAACCGCAAAAATGTCTAGCTCGATTCTATAGCAGGATTGGAAACTTCTCTTTGTTTTGAGTTCGCGCTGAAATTGGTGCCGCTAGTCTCTATTGTCACATCCGAAACATATATTAACGGTTGGGGAACGCAATGTAATTGATCCTACCAACATCTAACCTATCCACCCTAACTTCCTATGCACCTTTCGTGTCGTTCCCTTCTTATTTCAATACGTAGGTCCACCAGAGATTTTCGATGGAATTCCAAAATTTTGCCCTAAACAAGTGCTTCTTTGAGGCCTATGACAAGTGATTCTTAGAAAAACTCTCTAATGGTCCACTTATTCAAATTTAGGTTCTCTAGGGTTAGGCATTTGATTCACAACCGCAAAAAAAGTCTAGCTCGATTCTATAGCGAGATTGGAAACTTCTCTTTGTTTTGAGTTCGCGGCTGAAATTGGTGCCAGCAGTCTCTATTGTCACATCCGAGAAACATATATTAACGGTTGGGGAAACGCAATGTAATTGATCCTACCAACATCTAACCTATCCACCCTAACTTCCTATGCACCTTTCGTGTCGTTCCCCTTCATATTTTCAGTACGTAGGTCCACCAGAGATTCTCGATGGTATTCCAAGATTTCACCCTAAACAAGTGCTACTTTGAGGCCTATGATAAGTGATTCTTAGAAAAACTCTCTAATGGTCCACTTATTCAAATTTAGGTTCTCTAGGGTTAGGCATTTGATTCACAACCGTGAAAAAGTCTAGCTCGATTCTATAGCAGGATTGGAAACTTCTCTTTGTTTTGAGTTCGCGCTGAAATTAGCGCCAGCAGTCTCTATTGTCACATCTAGAAACATATATCAACGGTTGGGGAACGTAATGTAATTGATCCTACCAGCATGTATCCTATCCACCCTAACTTCCTATGTACCTTTCTTGTCGTTCCCTTCTTATTTTAGTAATTAGGACCACGAGAGATTTTCGATGGACTTCCAAGATTTCGCCCTAAACAAGTGCTACTTTGAGGCCTATGACAAGTGATTCTTAGAAAAACTCTCTAATGGTCCACTTCTTCAAATCTAGGTTCTCTAGGGTGAGGCATTTGATTCACAACCGCGAAAAGTTCTAGCTCGATTCTATAGCCGGATTGGAAACTTGTCTTTCTTTTGTGTTCGCGCTGAAATCAGCGCCAGTAGTCTCTATTGTCACATCCAGAAATATATATTAGCGGTTGTGGAACGCAGTGTAATTGATCCTACCAACATCTAACCTATCCACCCTAACTTCCTATGCACCTTTCGTGTCGTTCCCCTTCTTATTTCAGTACGTAGGTCCACCAGAGATTCTCGATTGTATTCCAAGATTTCACCCTAAACAAGTGCTACTTTGAGGCCTATGATAAGTGATTCTTAGAAAAACTCTCTAATGGTCCACTTATTGAAATTTAGGTTCTCTAGGGTGAGGTACTTGATTCACAACCGCGAAAAAGTCTAGCTCGATTCTACAGCCGGATTGGAAAGTTTTGTTTCTTTTGAGTTCGCGCAGAAATCAGCGCCAGCAGTCTCTATTGTCACATCTAGAAATATATATTAATGGGTGGGGAACGCAATGTAATTGATCCTACCAACATCTAACCTATCCACCCTAACTTCCTATGCACCTTTCGTGTCGTTCCCCTTCTTATTTCAGTACGTAGGTCCACGGATATTCTCGATTGTATTCCAAGATTTCGCCCTAAAGAAGTGCTACTTTGAGGCCTATGACAAGTTATTCTTAGAAAAACTCTCTAATGGTCCACTTATTCAAATTTAGGTTCTCTAGGGTTAGGCATTTGATTCACAACCGCAAAAATGTCTAGCTCGATTCTATAGCAGGATTGGAAACTTCTCTTTGTTTTGAGTTCGCGCTGAAATTGGTGCCAGCAGTCTCTATTGTCACATCCAGAAACATATATTAACAGTTGGGGAACGCAATGTAATTGATCCTACCAACATCTAACCTATCCACCCTAACTTCCTATGTACCTTTCTTGTCGTTCCCCTTCTTATTTCAGTAAATAGGTCCACCAGAGATTTTCGATGGAATTCCAAGATTTCGCCCTAAACAAGTGCTACTTTGAGGCCTATGACAAGTGATTCTTAGAAAAACTCTCTAATGGTCCACTTTTTCAAATTTAGGTTCTCTATGGTGAGGCATTTGATTCACAACCGCGAAAAAGTCTAGCTCGATTCTATAGCAGGATTGGAAACTTCTCTTTGTTTTGAGTTCGCGCTGAAATTAGCGCCAGTAGTCTCTATTGTCACATGTAGAAACATATATCAACGGTTGGGGGAACGCAATGTAATTGATCCTACCAACATCTAACCTATCCACCCTAACTTCCTAGGCACCTTTCGTGTCGTTCCTTCTTATTATTAAGCATTTAGGTCCACCGGAGATTTTCGATGGAATTCCAAGATTTCGCCCTAAACAAGTGCTACTTTGAGGACTATGACAAGTGATTCTTAGAAAAACTCTCTAATGGTCCACTTCTTCAAATTTAGGTTCTCTAGGGTGAGGCATTTGATTCACAACCGGGAAAACTTCTAGCTCGATTCTACACCGGATTGGAAAGTTCTGTTTCTTTTGAGTTCAAGAAATCAAAATCAGCGCCAGCCTCTATTGTCACATCTAGAAATATATATTAATGGGTGGGGAACGCAATGTAATTGATCCTACCAACATCTAACCTATCCACCCTAACTTCCTATGCACCTTTCGTGTCGTTACCCTTCTTATTTCAAGACGTAGGTCCACCAGAGAGATTTTCGATGGAATTCCAAGATTTAAGCCCTAAACAAGTGCTACTTTGAGGCCTATGACAAGTGATTCTTAGAAAAACTCTCTAATGGTCCACTTATTCAAATTTACGTTCTCTAGCGTTAGGCATTTGATTCACAACCGCAAAAAAGTCTAGCTCGATTCTATAGCGTGATTGGAAACTTCTCTTTGTTTTGAGTTCGCCTCTGAAATCGGTGCCGCTAGCCTCTATTGTCACATCGAAAACATATATTAACAGTTGGGGACCGCAATGTAATTGATCCTACCAACATCTAACCTATCCACCCTAACTTCCTATGCACCTTTCATGTCGTTCCCCTTCTTATTTTCAAGACGTAGGTCCACCAGAGATTCTCGATGGTATTCCAAGATTTCACCCTAAACAAGTGCTACTTTGAGGCCTATGATAAGTGATTCTTAGAAAAACTCTCTAATGTTCCACTTATTCAAATTTAGGTTCTCTAGGGTTAGGCATTTGATTCACAACCGTGAAAAAGGCTAGCTCGATTCTATAGCAGGATTGGAAACTTCTCTTTGTTTTGAGTTCGCGTTGAAATTAGCGCCAGCAGTCTCTATTGTCACATCTAGAAACATATATCAACGGTTGGGGAACGCAATGTAATTGATCCTATAGCCGGATTGGAAACTTCTGTTTCTTTTGAGTCCGCGCTGAAATCAGCGCCAGCAGTCTCTATTGTCACATCTAGAAACATATATTAACGGGTTGGGGAACGAATGTAATTGATCCTACCAACATCTAACCTATCCGCCCTAGCTTCCTATGCAGCTTTCATGTCGTTCCCTTCTTATTTTCAGTACGTAGGTCCACCAGAGATTCTCGATGGTATTCCAAGATTTCACCCTAAACATGTGCTACTTTGAGGCCTATGATAAGTGATTCTTAGAAAAACTCTCTAATGTTCCACTTATTCAAATTTAGGTTCTCTAGGGTTAGGCATTTGATTCACAACCGTGAAAAAAGGCTAGCTCGATTCTATAGCAGGATTGGAAACTTCTCTTTGTTTTGAGTTCAAGGCTGAAATTAGCGCCAGCCGAGTCTCTATTGTCACATCTAGAAACATATATCAACGGTTGGGGAACGCAATGTAATTGATCCTATAGCCGGATTGGAAACTTCTTTTTTTTGAGTCCGCGCTGAAATCAGCGCCGCCGATCTCTATTGTCACATCCGAAACATATATTAATGGTTGGGGAACGCAATGTAATTGATCCTACTAACATCTAACCTATCCACCCTAGCTTCCTATGCACCTTTCTTGTCGTTCCCCATCTTATTTCAGTAATTAGGTCCACCAGAAATTTTCGATGGAATTCCAACAATTCGCCCTAAACAAGTGCTACTTTGAGGCCTATGACAAGTGATTCTTAGAAAAACTCTCTAATGGTCCACTTATTCAAATTTAGGTTCTCTAGGGTTAGGCATTTGATTCACAACCATGAAAAAGTCTAGCTCGATTCTATAGCAGTATTGGAAACTTCTCTTTGTTTTGAGTTCGCGCTGAAATTAGCGTCAGCAGTCTCTATTGTCACATCTAGAAACATATATCAACGGTTGGGGAACGCAATGTAATTGATCCTACCAACATCTAACCTATCCACCCTAACTTCCTATGTACCTTTCTTGTCGTTCCCCTTCTTATTTCAGTAATTAGGTCCACCAGAGATTTTCGATGGAATTCCAAGATTTCGCCCTAAACAAGTGCTACTTTGAGGCCTATGACAAGTGATTCTTAGAAAAACAATCTAATGGTCCACTTCTTCAAATTTAGGTTCTCTAGGGTGAGGCATTTGATTCACAACCGCGAAAAAGTCTAGATCGATTCTATTGTCGGATTGGAAACTTCTCTTTCTTTTGAGTTCGCGCTGAAATCAGCGCCAGTAGTCTCATTTGTCACATCCAGAAATATATATTAGCGGTTGTGGAACGCAGTGTAATTGATCCTACCAACATCTAACCTATCCACCCTAACTTCCTATGCACCTTTCGTGTCGTTCCCCTTCTTATTTCAGTACGTAGGTCCACCAGAGATTTTCGATGGTATTCCAAGATTTCACCCTAAACAAGTGCTACTTTGAGGCCTATGACAAGTGATTCTTAGAAAAACTCTCTAATGGTCCACTTATTCAAATTTAGGTTCTCTAGGGTTAGGCATTTGATTCACAACTGTGAAAAAGTCTAGCTCGATTCTATAGCCGGATTGGAAACTTCTGTTTCTTTTGAGTTCGCGCTGAAATCAGCGCCAGCAGTCTCTATTGTCACATCTAGAAATATATATTAATGGGTGGGGAACGCAATGTAATTGATCCTACCAACATCTAACCTATCCACCCTAACTTCCTATGCACCTTTCGTGTCGTTCCCCTTCTTATTTCAGTACGTAGGTCCACCAGAGATTTTCGATGGGATTCCAAGATTTCACCCCCTGCATAAGTGCTACTTTGAGGCCTATGACAAGTGATTCTTAGAAAAACTCTCTAATGGTCCACTTATTCAAATTTAGGTTCTCTAGGGTTAGGCAGTTGATTCACAACCGTGAAAAAGTCTAGCTCGATTCTATAGCAGGATTGGAAACTTCTCTTTGTTTAGAGTTCGCGCTGAAATTAGCGTCAGCAGTCTCTATTGTCACATCTAGAAACATATATCAACGGTTGGGGAACGCAATGTAATTGATCCTACCAACATCTAACCTATCCACCCTAACTTCCTATGTACCTTTCTTGTCGTTCCCCTTCTTTTTTCAGTAATTAGGTCCCCCAGAGATTTTCGATGGAATTCCAAGATTTCGGCCTAAACAAGTGCTACTTTGAGGCCTATGACAAGTGATTCTTAGAAAAACAATCTAATGGTCCACTTCTTCAAATTTAGGTTCTCTAGGGTGAGGCATTTGATTCACAACCGCGAAAAAGTCTAGATCGATTCTATTGTCGGATTGGAAACTTCTGTTTCTTTTGAGTTTGCGCTGAAATCAGCACCAGCAGTCTCTATTGTCACATCTAGAAATATATATTAATGGGTGGGGAACGCAATGTAATTGATCCTACCAACATCTAACCTATCCACCCTAACTTCCTATATACCTTTCTTGTCGTTCCCCTTCTTATTTCAGTAATTAGGTCCACTAGAGATTTTTGATAGAATTCCAAGATTTCGCCCTAAACAAGTGCTACTGTGAGGCCTATGACAAGTGATTCTTAGAAAAACAATCTAGTGGTCCACTTCTTCAAATTTAGGTTCTCTAGGGTTAGGCATTTGATTCACAACAGGTGTTGGTATAAATTAACATAATGTAAAAAGATCCATGGCGCACGGATACCGCTGTAGGTTTCACCCAAGAGTATTCCAAGGTATCGATTTCCACGGGAACGTGAAGTGCACTAATCAAGGTATAAAGTCGTCCAAGGATAACTATGTGTTTGTGGGGAGAGAGAAAAAGTTTCTAAGGCTTCTCTAATAGATCTAGGAATTAAAGATACTTCAAGATTTATTTATTTTGGGACATTAGAACACTAGCCACGGAAAGGGATGAGAAGGGGGCTAGGAAGCTCCAACAAGGTCCTACAAACACCAACCCGAACGTCGTGGAATACGCGTCGGCCGTCAGGGCTGTCACCACCTGGGGCTACCACAAACAATCCGTGGGATTGGGTGCAATTCCAGGTAACCACTAGACTAAGCACCACGCCTAATCTAATAATTACTACTCTAGCGTTATAAGGACTAGAGCACTTGATGCAAGCGGGAATCCAATAAATAAAGTAAAAGTAAATGCTGAATGAAAGTAAATAGAGAACTTAGAATTAATAAATGAAGAACCTGGAGATTTGCTGAAGACGAACTAGTTGCCACAAAGGTACAAAGTTGATGAAGATCCGACAGGTTCGGCTCTTCAGCTCTCTCCTCTCCTCTCTCCTTGATCTTACAACTAGATGAACTAGACAACTAGACAACTAGACAACTAGAGGGATCTCTCTTCTAATTGAAACCCTAGCTTTTGCTCTGCATTTATAGCTAATGAGAGATGATGCCTTGGGGGTGCCCATAGGGTTGCTTATATAGCCCCGAGGTAGAGTAGGAGCCAAGCAACTCTCCGTAGCCGTAGGATCAAACCGACCTTGGGGAACGGCTCAGATCTCATCTCAATGGCGGTTTGGAACCGACCTCCAAAGCAGGCCCCGAGTGGGCCCCACAGGAGGGCGGCCGCCGTCATGGGCCAGGGCGGCCGCGGGCCCACCTTGGTCTTTGAGCCCAAACCACCACGGTTGCGTAGATCTTCTCGATAGCTTTCCAGAGAGGGGTGGTTCACTGAAAACGGAGTCCGGATGAGAAAGTTATGGCCGTTTTAGTGAACTCTGCTCTGCAGGTGATATCTTTTGATTCTGGACTCTGAATATAGCGAACAATATATCCGTTTCGATCGTCTCGACAAGCTCTCTGCAAGGGTACCATCTTGGAATATGTTAAGAACATAATTATGCCTTGTATTTCTAGCAACCTCTAGGCTTTTCCCGTTTCATCCCCTGAAAAATGTATTAATCACCAAAACTCGTGGAATTATGTCGAGAAAGCCCCTATACTATGTTGATATTCATTTTAAACCCTTATTTCAGTTTTTAAAAGCCTATATATTTTATGCTATAACAGGTGTCAACAACCGGGGAAAAAGTTTAGCTCGATTCTATAGCCGGATTGGAAACTTATGTTTCTTTTGAGTTCGCTGTAATCAGCACCAGCCAGCCTCCGTTGTCACATACGTAAAACATATATTAACGGTTGGGGAACGCAATGTAATTGATCCTACTAACATCTAACCTATCCACCCTAACTTCCTATGCACCTTTAGGTGGTCGCTCCCCATCTTATTTCAAGAATTAGGTCCACCGAGATTTTCGATGGAATTCCAAAAATTTCGCCCTAAACAAGTGCTACTTTGAGGCCTATGACAAGTGATTCTTAGAAAAACTCTCTAATGGTCCACTTCTTCAAATTTAGGTTCTCTAGGGTGAGGCATTTGATTCACAACCGTGAATAGTTGTAGCTCGATTCTATAGCCGGATTGGAAACTTCTCTTTCTTTTGAGTTCGCGCTGAAATCAGCGCCAGTAGTCTCTATTGTCACATCCAGAAATATATATTAGCGGTTGTACTTTCGTGTCGTTCCCCTTCTTATTTCAGTACGTAGGTCCACCAGAGATTTTCGATGGTATTCCAAGATTTCGCCCTAAACAAGTGCTACTTTGAGGCCTATGACAAGTAATTCGTAGAAAAACTCTCTAATGGTCCACTTCTTCAAATTTAGGTTCTCTAGGGTGAGGAATTTGATTCACAACCGGGAAAAAGTCTAGCTCGATTCTATAGCCGGATTGGAACTTCTGTTTCTTTTGAGTCCGCTGAAATCAGCGCCACCGGTCTCTATTGTCACATCCAGAAACATATATTAACGGTTGGGGAACGCAATGTAATTGATCCTACCAACATCTAACCTATCCACCCTAACTTCCTATGCACCTTTCGTGTCGTTCCCCTTCTTATTTCGAAGACGTAGGTCCACCTGAGATTTTTGATGGAATTCCAAGATTTCACCCTAAACAAGTGCTACTTTGAGGCCTATGACAAGTGATTCTTAGAAAAACTCTCTAATGGTCCACTTATTCAAATTTAGGTTCTCTAGGGTTAGGCATTTGATTCACAACCGCAAAAATGTCTAGCTCGATTCTATAGTAGGATTGGAAACTTCTTTTTTTTTGAGTTCGCGCTGAAATTGGTGCCGCCAGCCTCTATTGTCACATCCGAAACATATATTAATGGGTGGGGAACGCAATGTAATTGATCCTACCAACATCTAACCTATCCACCCTAACTTCCTATGCACCTTTCGTGTCGTTCCCCTTCTTATTTCAAAGACGTAGGTCCACCGGAGAGATTTTCGATGGGATTCCAAGATTTCACCCTATACAAGTGCTACTTTGAGGCCTATGACAAGTGATTCTTAGAAAAACTCTCTAATGGTCCACTTATTGAAATTTAGGTTCTCTAGGGTTAGGCATTTGATTCACAACCGCGAAAAAAGTCTAGCTCGATTCTATAGCGAGGATTGGAAACTTCTCTTTGTTTTGAGTTCAAGGTGAAATTAGCGCCCGCCAGCCTCTATTGTCACATGCGTAAACATATATTAACGGTTGGGGAACGCAAAGTAATTGATCCTACCAACATCTAACCTATCCACCCTAACTTCCTATCCACCTTTCGTGTCGTTCCCCATCTTATTTCAGTAATTAGGTCGACCAGAGATTTTTGATGGAATTCCTAAATTTCGCCCTAAACAAGTGCTACTTTGAGGCCTATGACAAATGATTCTTAGAAAGACTCTCTAATGGTCCACTTCTTCAAATTTAGGTTCTCTAGGGTGAGGCATTTGATTCACAACCGGAAAAAAGTCTAGCTCGATTCTATAGCCGGATTGGAACTTCTGTTTCTTTTGAGTCCGCAAGAGAAATCAGCGCCAACCGCCCTCTATTGCCACATCCGAAAACATATATTAACGGTTGGGGAACACAATGTAATTGATCCTACCAACATCTAACCTATCCACCCTAACTTCCTATGCACCGATTCGGTGTCGTTCCCCTTCTTATTTCAGTACGTAGGTCCACGAGAGATTTTCAATGGAATTCTAAGATTTCGCCTAAACAAGTGCTACTTTGAGACCTATGACAAGTGATTCTTAGAAAAACTCTCTAATGGTCCACTTATTCAAATTTAGGTTCTCTAGGGTTAGGCATTTGATTCACAACCCATAAAAAAGACTAGCTCGATTCTATAGCAGGGATTGGAAACTTCTCTTTGTTGAGTTCGCGCTGAAATCAGCGCCCGCCAGATCTCTATTGTCACATCCAAAACATATATTAACGGTTGGGGAACGCAATGTAATTGATCCTATAGCCGGATTGGAAACTTACTTTCTTTTTGAGTTCGCTGAAATCAGCACCAGCCAGTCTCCATTGTCACATCCGAGAAACATATATTAACGGTTGGGGGAATGCAATGTAATTGATCCTACCAACATCTAACCTAACCACCCTAACTTCCTATGCACCGTTCGTGTCGTTCCCCTTCTTATTTCAGTACGTAGGTCCACCAGAGATTTTCAATGGAATTCCAAGATTTCACCCTAAACAAGTGCTACTTTGAGACCTATGACAAGTGATTCTTAGAAAAACTCTCTAATGGTCCACTTATTCAAATTTAGGTTCTCTAGGGTTAGGCATTTGATTCAGAACTGCGTGAAAAAGTCTAGCTCGATTCTATAGCCGGATTGGAAACTGCTTTCTTTTGAGTTCAAGGCTGAAATCAACCCGTGCGATCTCTATTGTCACATCTAGAAATATATATTAATGGGTGGGGAACGCAATGTAATTGATCCTGCCAACATCTAACCTATCCACCCTAACTTCCTATGCACCTTTCGTGTCGCTCCCCTTCTTATTTCAGCAAGTAGGTCCACCGAGAGATTTTCGATGGGATTCCAAGATTTCACCCCTGTACAAGTGCTACTTTGAGGCCTATGACAAGTGATTCTTAGAAAAACTCTCTAATGGTCCACTTATTCAAATTTAGGTTCTCTAGGGTTAGGCGGTTGATTCACAACCGTGAAAAAGTCTAGCTCGATTCTATAGCAGATTGGAAACTTCTCTTTGTTTAGAGTTCGCGCTGAAATTAGCGTCGGCCAGCCTCTCTATTGTTACATCTAGAAACATATATCAACGGTTGGGGAACGCAATGTAATTGATCCTACCAACATCTAACCTATCCACCCTAACTTCCTATGTACCTTTCTTGTCGTTCCCCTTCTTTTTTCAAGTAATTAGGTCCCCGTAGATTTTCGATGGAATTCCAAGATTTCGGCCTAAACAAGTGCTACTTTGAGGCCTATGACAAGTGATTCTTAGAAAAACAATCTAATGGTCCACTTCTTTAAATTTAGGTTCTCTAGGGTGAGGTATTTGATTCACAAATCGCGAAAAAGTCTAGATCGATTCTATTGTCGGATTGGAAACTTCATTTTTTTTTGAGTTTGCTTATTGAAATCAGCGCCCCAGCCTCTATTGTCACATCTAGAAATATATATTAATGGGTGGGGAACGCAATGTAATTGATCCTACCAACATCTAACCTATCCACCCTAACTTCCTATATACCTTTCTTGTCGTTCCCTTCTTATTTCAGTAATTAGGTCCACTAGAGATTTTTGATAGAATTCCAAGATTTCGCCCTAAACAAGTGCTACTGTGAGGCCTATGACAAGTGATTCTTAGAAAAACAATCTAGTGGTCCACTTCTTCAAATTTAGGTTCTCTAGGGTTAGGCATTTGATTCACAACAGGTGTTGTTATAAATTAACGCAAACAGAAAAGATCCGCAAGCGCACGGATACCGCTGTAGGTTTCACCCAAGAGTATTCCAAGGTATCGATTTCCACGGGAACGTGAAGTGCACTAATCAAGGTATAAAGTCGTCCCAAGGATAACTATGTGTTTGTGGGGAGAGAGAAAAAGTTTCTAAGGCTTCTCTAATAGATCTAGGAATTAAAGATACTTCAAGATTTATTTATTTTGGGACATTAGAACACTAGCCACGGAAAGGGATGAGAAGGGGGCTAGGAAGCTCCAACAAGGTCCTACAAACACCAACCCGAACGCCGTGGAATACGTCGGCCGTCGTGGTCGTCACCACCTGGGGCTACCACAAACAATCAGTGGGATTGGGTGCAATTCAGTGTAACCACTAGACTAAGCACCACGCCTAATCTAATAATTACTACTCTAGCGTTATAAGGACTAGAGCACTTGATGCAAGCGGGAATCCAATAAATAAAGTAAAAGTAAATGCTGAATGAAAGTAAATAGAGAACTTAGAATTAATAAATGAAGAACCTGGAGATTTGCTGAAGACGAACTAGTTGCCACAAAGGTACAAAGTTGATGAAGATCCGGCAGGTTAAACCTTCAGCTCTCTCCTCTCCTCTCTCCTTGATCTTACAACTAGATGAACTAGACAACTAGACAACTAGACAACTAGACAACTAGAGGGATCTCTCTTCTAATTGAAACCCTAGCTTTTGCTCTGTACGATAGCTAATGAGAGATGATGCCTTGGGGGTGCCCATAGGGTTGCTTATATAGCCCCGAGGTAGAGTAGGAGCCAAGCAACTCTCCGTAGCCATAGGATCAAACCGACCTTGGGGAACGGCTCAGATCTCATCTCAATGGCGGTTTGGAACCGACCTCCAAAGCAGGCCCCGAGTGGGCCCCACAGGAGGGCGGCCGCCGTCATGGGCCAGGGCGGCCGCGGGCCCACCTTGGTCTTTGAGCCCAAACCACCACGGTTGCGTAGATCTTCTCGATAGCTTTCCAGAGAGGGGTGGTTCACCGAAAAACGGAGTCCCGATGAGAAAGTTATGGCCGTTTTAGTGAACTCGCTCTCGCAAGTGATATCTTTTGATTACGGACTCTGAATATAGCGAACAATATATCCGTTTCGATCGTCTCGACAAGCTCTCTCGCAAGCAAGGGTACCATCTTGGAATATGTTAAGAACATAATTATGCCTTGTATTTCTAGCAACCTCTAGGCTTTTCCCGTTTCATCCCCTGAAAATGTATTAATCACCAAAACTCGTGGAATTATGTCGAGAAAGCCCCTATACTATGTTGATATTCATTTTAAACCCTTATTTCAGTTTTTAAAAGCCTATATATTTTATGCTATAACAGGTGTCAACAACCGGGAAAAAGTTTAGCTCGATTCTATAGCCGGATTGGAAACTTATGTTTCTTTTTTGAGTTCGCGCTGTAATCAGCACCAGCAGTCTCCGTTGTCACATACGTAAACATATATTAACGGTTGGGGAACGCAATGTAATTGATCCTACTAACATCTAACCTATCCACCCTAACTTCCTATGCACCTTTACGTGTCGTTCCCCATCTTATTTCAGTAATTAGGTCCACCGTAGATTTTCGATGGAATTCCAAAATTTCGCCCCTAAACAAGTGCTACTTTGAGGCCTATGACAAGTGATTCTTAGAAAAACTCTCTAATGGTCCACTTATTGAAATTTAGGTTCTCTAGGGTTAGGCATTTGATTCACAACCGCGAAAAAGTCTAGCTCGATTCTATAGCAGGATTGGAAACTTCTCTTTGTTTTGAGTTCGCGGTGAAATTAGCGCCGCCAGCCTCTATTGTCACATGCGTAAACATATATTAACGGTTGGGGAACGCAAAGTAATTGATCCTACCAACATCTAACCTATCCACCCTAACTTCCTATCCACCTTTCGTGTCGCTTCCCCATCTTATTTCAAGAATTAGGTCGACCGGAGATTTTTGATGGAATTCTAAATTTCGCCCTAAACAAGTGCTACTTTGAGGCCTATGACAAATGATTCTTAGAAAGACTCTCTAATGGTCCACTTCTTCAAATTTAGGTTCTCTAGGGTGAGGCATTTGATTCACAACCGGAAAAAAGTCTAGCTCGATTCTATAGCCGGATTGGAAACTTACTTTTCTTTTGAGTCAGCGCGAGAATCAGCGCCAACAGTCTCTATTGCCACATCCGAAAACATATATTAACGGTTGGGGAACACAATGTAATTGATCCTACCAACATCTAACCTAACCACCCTAACTTCCTATGCACCGCTCGTGTCGTTCCCCTTCTTATTTCAAGACGTAGGTCCACCGTAGATTTTCAATGGAATTCCAAGATTTCACCCTAAACAAGTGCTACTTTGAGACCTATGACAAGTGATTGTTAGAAAAACTCTCTAATGGTCCACTTATTCAAATTTAGGTTCTCTAGGGTCAGGCATTTGATTCACAACCAAAAAAAAGTCTAGCTCGATTCTATAGCGGATTGGAAACTTCTCTTTGTTTTGAGTTCGTTGAAATTAGCGCCAACAGTCTCTATTGCCACATCCGTAAACATATATTAACATTTGGGGAACACAATGTAATTGATCCTACCAACATCTAACCTATCCAACCTAACTTCCTATGCACCTTTCGTGTCGTTCCCCTTCTTATTTCAAGACGTAGGTCCACCATAGATTTTCAATGGAATTCCAAGATTTCGCCCCTAAACAAGTGCTACTTTGAGACCTATGACAAGTGATTCTTAGAAAAACTCTCTAATGGTCCACTTATTCAAATTTAGGTTCTCTAGGGTCGCATTTGATTCACAACCGCAAAAAAAGTCTAGCTCGATTCTATAGCGGGATTGGAAACTTCTCTTTGTTGAGTTCAAGCTGAAATCAAGCGCCACCGGTCTCTATTGTCACATCCAAAACATATATTAACGGTTGGGGAACGCAATGTAATTGATCCTATAGCCGGATTGGAAACTTTTGTTTCTTTTGAGTCCGCGCTGAAATCAGCCAACAGCCTCTATTGTCACATCCGTAAACATATATTAACGGTTGGGGAACGCAATGTAATTGATCCTACCAACATCTAACCTATCCACCCTAACTTCCTATGCACCGCTCGTGGTCGCTTCCCCTTCTTATTTCAAAGACGTAGGTCCACCGTGAGATTTTCAATGGAATTCCAAGATTTCACCCTAAACAAGTGCTACTTTGAGACCTATGACAAGTGATTCTTAGAAAAACTCTCTAATGGTCCACTTATTCAAATTTAGGTTCTCTAGGGTCAGGCATTTGATTCACAACCGCGAAAAAAAGTCTAGCTCGATTCTATAGCGAGATTGGAAACTTCTCTTTGTTTTGAGTTCGCTGAAATCAGCGCCAGCCTCTCTATTGTCACATCCGAAAACATATATTAACGGTTGGGGAACATAAAGTAATTGATCCTACCAACATCTAACCTATCCACCCTAACTTCCTAGGCACCTTTCGTGTCGTTCCCGATCTTATTTCAGTAATTAGGTCCACCAGAGATTTTCGATGGAATTCCAAAATTTCGCCCCTAAACAAGTGCTACTTTGAGGCCTATGACAAGTGATTCTTAGAAAAACTCTCTAATGGTCCACTTCTTCAAATTTAGGTTATCTAGGGTGAGGCATTTGATTCACAACCGGGAAAAAAGTCTAGCTCGATTCTATAGCCTGGATTGGAAACTTCGTTTCTTTTGAGTTCGCTACTGAAATCAGCACCAGCAGATCTCCATTGTCACATCCGAAACATATATTAATTGTTGGGGAACGCAATGTAATTGATCCTACTAACATCTAACCTATCCACCCTAACTTCCTATGCTCCTTTCTTGTCGCTCCCCATCTTATTTCAGTAATTAGGTCCACCAGAGATTTTCAATGGAATTCCAAGATTTCACCCTAAATAAGTGCACATTGAGACCTATGACAAGTGATTCTTAGAAAAACTCTCTAATGGTCCACTTATACAAATTTAGGTTCTCTAGGGTTAGGCATTTGATTCACAACCGCAAAAAAGTCTAGCTCGATTCTATAGCAGGATTGGAAACTTCTCTTTGTTGAGTTCAAGCTGAAATCAGCGCCCGATCTCTATTGTCACATCCAAAACATATATTAACGGTTGGGGAACGCAATGTAATTGATCCTATAGCCGGATTGGAAACTTCGTTTCTTTTGAGTCCGCGCTGAAATCAGCGCCCCGCCTCTCTATTGTCACATCCAAAAACATATATTAACGGTTGGGGAACGCAATGTAATTGATCTTAATAACATCTAGCCTATCCACCCTAACTTCCTATGCACCTTTCTTGTCGTTCCCCCATCTTATTTCGGTAATTAGGTCCACCGAGAGATTTTCGATGGAATTCCAAAATTTCGCCTAAACAAGTGCTACTTTGAGGCCTATGACAAGTAATTCTTAGAAAAACTCTCTAATGGTCCACTTATTGAAATTTAGGTTCTCTAGGGTTAGGCATTTGATTCACAACCGCGAAAAAAAAAGTCTAGCTCGATAATATAGCAGGATTGGAAACTTCTCTTTGTTTTGAGTTCGCTGAAATTAGCGCCAGGCCAGCCTCTATTGTCACATCCAAAACATATATTAACGGTTGGAGAACGCAAAGTAATTGATCCTACCAACATCTAACCTATCCACCCTAACTTCCTATGCACCTTTCGTGTCGTTCCCCTTCTTATTTCAGTGCGTGAGGTCCACCGAGATTTTCGATGGGATTCCAAAATTTCGCCCCTAAACAAGTGCTACTTTGAGGCCTATGACAAGTGATTCTTAGAAAAACTCTCTAATGGTCCACTTCTTCAAATTTAGGTTCTCTAGGGTGAGGCATTTGATTCACAACCGGAAAAAGTCTAGCTCGATTCTATAGCCGGATTGGAAACTTCGTTTCTTTTGAGTTCACGCTGAAATCAGCACCGCCAGCCTCCATTGTCACATCCAAACATATATTAACGGTTGGGGAACGCAATGTAATTGATCCTACTAACATCTAACCTATCCACCCTAACTTCCTATGCACCTTTCTTGCCGTTCCCATCTTATTTCAGTAATTATGTCCACCGAGATTTTCAATGGAATTCCAAGATTTCGCCCTAAACAAGTGCTACTTTGAGGCCTATGACAAGTGATTCTTAGAAAAACTCTCTAATGGTCCACTTCTTCAAATTTAGGTTCTCTAGGGTGAGGCATTTGATTCACAACCGGAAAAAGTCTAGCTCGATTCTATAGCCGGATTGGAAACTTACGCTTCTTTTTGAGTTCAATAAATCAGCACCGCCCGAGTCTCCATTGTCACATCCAAACATATATTAATTGTTGGGGAACGCAATGTAATTGATCCTACTAACATCTAACCTATCCACCCTAACTTCCTATGCACCTTTCTTGTCGTTCCCATCTTATTTCAAAGAATTAGGTCCACCAGAGATTTTCAATGGAATTCCAAGATTTCACCCCTAAACAAGTGCTACTTTGAGGCCCATGACAAGTGATTCTTAGAAAAACTCTCTAATGGTTCACTTATTGAAATTTAGGTTCTCTAGGGTTAGGCATTTGATTCACAACCGCGAATAAGTCTAGCTCGATTCTATAGCAGGATTGGAAACTTCTTTTGTTTTGAGTTCGCGCTGAAATTAGCGCCAGCCAGCCTCTATTGTCACATCCGAAACATATATTAACGGTTGGGGAACACAAAGTAATTGATCCTACCAACATCTAACCTATCCACCCTAACTTCCTATGCACCTTTCGTGTCGTTCCTCTTCTTATTTCAGTACGTAGGTCCACCGTAGATTTTTCAAGACGTGGTATTCCAAAAATTAAGCCCTAAACAAGTGCTACTTTGAGGCCTATGACAAGTGATTCTTAGAAAAACTCTCTAATGGTCGACTTCTTCAAATTTAGGTTCTCTAGGGTGAGGCATTTGATTCACAACCGGGAAAAAGTCTAGCTCGATTCTATAGCCGGATTGGAAACTTCTGTTTCTTTTGAGTTCGCGCTGAAATCAGCACCAGCAGTCTCCATTGTCACATCCAGAAACATATATTAATGGTTCGGGAACGCAATGTAATTGATCGTACAAACATCTAACCTATCCACCCTAACTTCCTATGCACCTTTCTTGTCGTTCCCCATCTTATTTCGCAATTAGGTCCACCGTAGATTTTCGATGGAATTCCAAGATTTCGCCCCTAAGCAAGTGCTTTGCTTTGAGGCCTATGACAAGTGATTCTTAGAAAACCTCTCTAATGGTCCACTTATTGAAATTTAGGTTCTCTAGGGTTAGGCATTTGATTCACAACCGCGAATAAGTCTAGCTCGATTCTATAGCAGGATTGGAAACTTCTCTTTGTTTTGAGTTCGCGCTGAAATTAGCGCCGGCAAAGTCTCTATTGTCACATCCGAAAACATATATTAACGGTTGGGGAACGCAAAGTATGGTCCACTTATTCAAATTTAGGTTCTCTAGGGTCGCATTTGATTCACAACCGCAAAAAAGTCTAGCTCGATTCTATAGCAGGATTGGAAACTTCTATTTGTTGAGTTCGCGCTGAAATCAGCGCCGCAGATCTCTATTGTCACATTTAGAAACATATATTAACGGTTGGGGAACGCAATGTAATTGATCCTATAGCCGGATTGGAAACTTTTGTTTCTTTTGAGTCCGCGCTGAAATCAGCGCCAACAGTCTCTATTGTCACATCCAAAACATATATTAACGGTTGGGGAACGCAATGTAATTGATCCTACCAACATCTAACCTATCCACCCTAACTTCCTATGCACCTTTCGTGTCGTTCCCCTTCTTATTTCAGCGTAGGTCCACCCAGAGATTTTCAATGGAATTCCAAGATTTCGCCCTAAACAAGTGCTACTTTGAGACCTATGACAAGTGATTCTTAGAAAAACTCTCTAATGGTCCACTTATTCAAATTTAGGTTCTCTAGGGTTAGGCATTTGTTTCACAACCGCAAAAAGTCTAGCTCGATTCTATAGCCGGATTGGAAACTTCTCTTTGTTGAGTTCAAGCTGAAATCAGCGCCGCCAGCCCTCGTTTGTCACATCCGAAAACATATATTAATGGTTGGGGAACGCAATGTAATTGATCCTATAGCCGGATTGGAAACTTACGCTTTCTTTTGAGTCCGCGCTGAAATCAGCCCAGCAGTCTCTATTGTCACATCCGTAAAACATATATTAACGGTTGGGGAACGCAATGTAATTGATCCTACTAACATCTAGCCTATCCACCCTAACTTCCTATGCACCTTTCTTGTCGTTCGCCATCTTATTTCAGTAATTTGGTCCACCGTAGATTTTCGATGGAATTCCAAAATTTCGCCCTAAACAAGTGCTACTTTGAGGCTTATGACAAGTAATTCTTAGAAAAACTCTCTAATGGTCCACTTATTGAAATTTAGGTTCTCTAGGTTAGGCATTTGATTCACAACCGCGAAAAAAAAAAAGTCTAGCTCGATTCTATAGCAGGATTGGAAACTTCTCTTTGTTTTGAGTTCGCGGCTGAAATTAGCGCCGCCAGCCTCTATTGTCACATCCGAAAAACATATATTAACGGTTGGGGGAACGCAAAGTAATTGATCCTACCAACATCTAACCTATCCACCCTAACTTCCTATGCACCTTTCGTGTCGTTTCCCCATCTTATTTCAGTAATTAGGTCCACCGTGAGATTTTCGATGGAATTCCAACATTTTGCCCTAAACAAGTGCTACTTTGAGGCCTAAGACAAGTGATTCTTAGAAAAACTCTCTAATGGTCCACTTATTGAAATTTAGGTTCTCTAGGTTAGGCATTTGATTCACAACCGCGAAAAAGTCTAGCTCGATTCTATAGCGAGGATTGGAAACTTCTCTTTGTTTTGAGTTCGCGCTAAAATTAGCGCCAACGCCTCTATTATCACATCCGAAAACATATATTAACGGTTGGGGAACGCAAAGTAATTGATCGTACCAACATCTAACCTATCCACCCTAACTTCCTATGCACCTTTCTTGTCGTTCCCCACCTTATTTCAAGAATTAGGTTCACCGTAGATTTTCGATGGAATTCCAACATTTAAGCCCTAAACAAGTGCTACTTTGAGGTCTATGACAAGTGATTCTTAGAAAAACTCTCTAATGGTCCACTTCTTCAAATTTAGGTTCTCTATGGTGAGGCATTTGATTCACAACCGCGAAAAAAAGTCTAGCTCGATTCTATAGCGAGGATTGGAAACTTCTCTTTGTTGTGAGTTCGCGCTGAAATTGGCGCCAAGCATCTCTATTGTCACATCCAAACATATATTAACGGTTGGGGGACGAATGTAATTGATCCTACGAACATCTAACCTATCCACCCCAACTTCCTATGCACCTTTGGTGTCGCTCCCTTCTTATTTCAAAGCGTAGGTCCACCCGAGAGATTTTCGATGGAATTCCAAAATTTCGCCCTAAACAAGTGCTACATTGAGGCCTATGACAAGTGGTTCTTAGAAAAACTCTCTAATGGTCCACTTCTTCAAATTTAGGTTCTCTAGGGTGAGGCATTTGATTCACAACCGGGAAAAGTCTAGCTCGATTCTATAGCCGGATTGGAAACTTCTGTTTCTTTTGAGTTCACGCTGAAATCAGCACCGCCAGCCTCCATTGTCACATCCAGAAACATATATTTAACGGTTGGGGAACGCAATGTAATTGATCCTACTAACATCTAACCTATCCACCCTAACTTCCTATGCACCTTTCTTGTCATTCCCCATCTTATTTCAGTAATTAGGTCCACCAGACATTTTCGATGGAATTCCAAGATTTCGCCCTAAACAAGTGCTACTTTGAGGCCTATGACAAGTGATTCTTAGAAAAACTCTCTAATGGTCCACTTATTGAAATTTAGGTTCTCTAGGGTTAGGCATTTGATTCACAACCGCGAAAAAGTCTAGCTCGATTCTATAGCAGGATTGGAAACTTCTCTTTGTTTTGAGTTCGCGCTGAAATTAGTGCCGCCAGCCTCTATTGTCACATCCGAAACATATATTAACAGTTTGGGGAACGCAAAGTAATTGATCCTACCAACATCTAACCTATCCATCCTAACTTCCTATGCACCTTTCGTGTCGCTCCCCCCATCTTATTTCAATAATTAGGTCCACCGAGATTTTCGATGGAATTCCAAAATTTCGCCCTAAACAAGTGCTACTTTGAGGCCTATGACAAGTGATTCTTAGAAAAACTCTCTAATGGTCCACTTCTTCAAATTTAGGTTCTCTAGGGTGAGGCATTTGATTCACAACCGGGAAAAAGTCTAGCTCGATTCTATAGCCGGATTGGAACTTCGTTTGTTTTGAGTCCGCTGAAATCAGCGCCAACAAATCTCTATTGTCACATCTAGAAACATATATTAACGGTTGGGGAACGCAATGTAATTGATCCTACCAACATCTAACCTATCCACCCTAACTTCCTATGCACCTTTAGTGTCGTTCCCCTTCTTATTATTCAAAGACGTAGGTCCACTAGAGATTTTCAATGGAATTCCAAGATTTCGCCCTAAACAAGTGCTACTTTGAGACCTATGATAAGTGATTCTTAGAAAAACTCTCTAATGGTTCACTTATTCAAATTTAGGTTCTCTAGGGTTAGGCATTTGATTCATGTTGACATTTCTTAACGCAATCACAAAAGAATGGATTAAGACCCACTCTTAGGATGGCGCCTTTAAATATATAAATGGTATCTATCTAATAAGTTAGCTTGGATGTGGAGTTAATCTCACATTCCAATAAAAGTCAGCGTGGAGGACGGTGTTAGTTATGGTGTGTGACTTTGTAACATTATCTATGGTGGAGTTAATCTCACCAAGATAGGCACAAAAGCTATACCATACATTCTAGCATTTCCTACTAAACTAGTCTGTCACCCTAGTTAACAATGCTAAGAAATGCACGATGGTATTCTTAATATGACACTTGATTCTCTTGCAATTAATATGAATATGGTATCTCGCAAGCGCCGCATAGAAACACTGATTGTAGCACTTCACCGGGAGTAAGTCCGTGTATCGTATTTATATATTACCACAGGGAAGGGGTAGGATATGGGTAGATTGATTGAGGTCACATGTAGTGTGGTAAAGTAGAATAACCATATGTAGTCTAACTACTCTTAACAGGGGTTAGTCACATAAAGATAATAAAGATAAATGATAAGTGCCAAGTCAAAGATCATCGTATGCCACTAGAATGTATCATAAAAGGCAAATAGGTGGTATAGGTAGAATAGACAGAATATTCCTATGTTACTCCTACTTATATGTCAATGCATACTAAGATTAGTGCAATACACCTAGCAATCATGGCAGGAAAGCAATATATCTACACATGGTGAATATTACTAAGGAAGATTAGGAACAAAACCAACCTACCATAGTAACAAAGTTCAACTAGCCCTACATTCGGAGGGTGGACTCCAAAGGACTCAATGGGAGTATCACATCCACGATCTACCACACATCCCGGAATATAGGGTGATGTCGCAGGCAAACGTTGTATAAACACCACGTTTACACATTGTCGACCACCCACATAGTGGCCATCTAAGTGGGCGCTATACGACTCCATGCTTGAATATAAAGACAATCTAGCTATACTAGATATGTAATCATAATAGACATTGAGACATATAACTAACAATATAATCATTAAATAGAGCAACGTCATAGCAATTGTAAATAACCAAAATACTTACAAGATCAAATACAAGAGAGAAGCCACGAGGCGCTCGGCTCCCGCTTCTTGACGATCGTGAATCCAAGACAATACTTGACTTCCTCTAGAACTAGCCTAGATAGCTAATGCTCTAATATGGTGGAACTAGGGCTTGGGATCTTGACTTGATGACTTGGAGTTGGAATGAATTAGAATGAATTAGGGTTTCACCCAGGGGTCAGGGGGTCTTGTTATATAGCCCCAGAGGATGCACGACAGCCCTTGGATCAAACCGACCTTGATGGATGGACTAGATTGCTCCTCATAGGCGGTGGTGAACCGACCTTGAATGGGAGGCTGACAGGGGCCCCACCAGGGCGGCCGCCGCCATGCCCTAAGTGGGCCGCCGCCTGGCTCTGCCAGGTAGGCCCCAGTTTGTGGCTCGTGCCTTCTGGTGTCTTCTAGAATGTTCTTACGTGGGTTCCAAGTTGAGATACTTTGCGGATACGTCTTTATGTCGTAGGGCTTGCAAACTCTTGGGCATTTTCTGTTTAATCCCTGAAAAATATATAAATCACCAAAACTAGTGGAATCATGTTAGTCAAGCCCCTATACTATGTTGATATTCATTTTAAGCCCTTATTTTTGTTTTAAAAACCTCTATATTTTATGCTATAAGGTATACCAACAAGCTCCCCCAAGCTTACCTCTTGCTAGTCCCTAGCAAGACTATGTTGTTGGATCAGGGAGTTGCTGCAATGCTTTCACACCTCAAAAGTACACATGCTTTCAAACAAAATTTCATCTCCGGATAAGAATAAACTATTTCAACCTTCAACTTACCCATATTACCTTTAATCATGGAGCTTGTAGCTTTTTCTTGTGATCTTGGGTAATTGAAAGATAGAACAATCAAGTCAAGCACTAAGTCTCAAACTCTTTGTTCAACCATCATTCCGGAGTTTTTGCTAATTTTTGAAATAAAACTCAAAGTTCCTTCAAGATGACCCTTTCAAGTCTCTCATTTTTGGTACTGGTGGATCCTCACTAAGGCAATAAGGTTGTTTTGCCTTTCTCTCATAGTATGTAGTATTTTTGGACTAAGGCAAGAGGACACTATGCCTTCTTCTCTCTCACTCTATATCTAAAGCTTATATCCGAGTTCATAGGTGGGGAGAAAACTAAATCTACTTACTAAGCATGTATTGTAAGTTCAAGCAATGGATCCAAAGTTACGAGTCACACCGATGCATGTGCATGATGGAATGAAATGAATATGATGGTAGGTGTGAAATGAATGGAATGAATGTGATGAGAAAAAGTCTAATTCTCTTCTAGCTCTTTTGAAAACCATCTCTTTTTTGAAACTTGAAAACACTTGAGAGAACCTGGGTTGTATTTCTTTTTCTCTTTTTTTTTTTTCCTTTTATGGAGAGGCGAGCATCTAAGTACCCATTGTTTTCAGCCGACACTTGTCCATTTTTTTTAACTCTCCTTTATTCTCTTTTTTCTTTAGGGAGGTAGGCTCTACTCGCCCGTAGGACACTTGTCCATTTTTCATCTCCCCTCTTTTTTTTTTTTTTACAACCCAAGTCTCTTTTTGCAATAAACTTTTGAGAGATAAACAAGAATAGAGCTTTATAAGATTGTTGACTGAATGGATGGAATGTTTTTGGTTGCTCTTCTCCCGTGATAGGAGGGAACATAATTGGCGTGTATATAATGGATGTGTATGGTGCATGCGCATTTCCGGATAGAAGCAAATATATATATGAGTGGAGTCTAGTGGAATGGAATGTATGGATGTGGTGGATGGATGGATGGAGTATACATCGGCATGACAAGTTTCTAAGGGTCGACAAAGATTGACCAAACTCAATGCAAAAGCAAGCAGCCTATATATATCAAAGGGTTTTCCTAAGCTATGGAGCATGTATATATGGCTGTGGTAGGAGTTTCAACACTCACAATCATACAGAACTTATCATGTGTATTTGTATAATTTTCAAAAAGATAAATCTCCAGAAATCTAATGTCACTAGGAGTAAGAGAAATAGCAGCTCAAAAACTTTCATATATCATATCCGTCAATTACCTAGACTCTAGAGCAAGCGTTTGCAATCTACAGATTTCAGGTTCAGAGTAAATCTCAAGTCAAAGCAGTTTTACATTTAAGCTTCGAGAGAAATTAAGCTTGAAACTAGGTACTTGAAAGGTATTACGACGGAGCAACTATTCATCATCTCCTTTTATTTTTAAGTTCTTTTAGTTGAGCAAAAGCGTAAAAGGTGTACACTCTCTCTTGATCATTTTATTCATACTATAATAAAGACTCTTTAAAAATTATCTAGACTCACTCTAAGCAACTTAAGCAAACTAGGCAAACCAAATATCTAGCTAATAATAATAGTAGTAGTAGAGATACTTATCGGGATAATCGGGGGTGCTCTCCCCAAGCTAGATTGGAATGTCGGGTTGATGATATGGAAGCCGAGGTAGATGGTGACAGTGTAGTCGGCTCATCATGTCACTCTTCCTTCGAAATCCTCGCTAAACTCAAATAGACAACAAAGCTAGTGGAACTTGATTAAGCGTTAGGGGTTAGCCACGTTGCTTTTGTTGCCCGAGATCTTTTAGCATTTATTTAATATATTTTTGGGTTTTCTTATTTTGCATGCAAGAAAAGATAAAGAACTTATGAATGCATCTTTATTTTATTTTTATGCCACCACAAGAAATATCTCTCGAGGGTGTTAAACCTCGGATTTACTCACATGGGGCTTTAGGTTTTTAAGCAAAGCACTAAACATTTTTATTGTCTTTTCTAATACAATTTGGAAAAGGGAAATATGCTATGCAATTGGAGAAAGTAAATATGCAATGCTAAGAATTTAATATGGATAACTTACCGAATTACCTTTCGGCGAAGGATCGGGGATTTAAAGCCCTCCGAACAAGACTTCTTACCTTACTCACTTCTCAAGTGCATTAAGATCTTGGCGGGTTGCGTCTCTTGAGATAGTGATTTCGGGAGGATGGCATCACCCTTGTTCTTTGTTGGTCCCATGGTTTGGAGTGAAGCTTTGATAGTGGAAGTGGACAATATCTTGTTTATTGTGCATACTTTGTGGGTTCAGGACATATACTTATAGAATTTTGGGGAGTGGTAGACTTCTCCACATTTTGCTCGAAGTGTGTCCCTGTTTGCAAAGACAAGGTAGAGATCAAGTGCATGGGCCCCGTTGGTGGGAAAACACCAACGTAAACCATAACTTTATTCATTATTCTCTAACCTTAGGCGCATTAAACAAGACAGAGTTAATGTTTATTTATTATTGTTTATGACAAGGGTGATAAGCTCGGGAAATTGGGCATCAATGGTTTAATGATTATGATTATCTTCCAAAGCAGGATGCGCAACATTTTGACTTATTGGGGACTATGAGATTAGGAGAATGGTGTCTAGGAACAATTAAAGAAACAAAACAAGTTGAGCTAATAAAGCTAAGCAAGGTTCTTACTCTAACGTGTTTGATTCATTATTTATGAACATGCCATAATTAGGGTAAAGCTTAATTAATGATAACTTACCTCAAGATGTTACCTTTTATTTGAATGTGACGGTATCAGAACACCTTGTAGTGGTTCTTTCCTTCTCGCTCGAAGCTTTTCTTCTTTGGCCTCTTGTGTATCTTGTTCCTCACTTGTCTCCTTTATTTCATCATCCTTTCTTTCTTGTCCTTTGAATTGTGTTAGGACCTTTTCGCTCTTCTTATGGTTTTATTCCTGCAGTATTAGTTGATAACACATACTCGGAGGGACATACACGTAGTAACAAGGATAGTGTTGTCACAGGGGCTAAAGGTCACTTTCTATGCTATCAAAAAAAAAGTTTTGGCTGAAGATTTTAGCATAGATCATTTATCTCATGTTTCGACATTCACTTTGCTTCCCCAAAGGATGATTTTATTCAACCTTAAGTTTAATTTTCATGCAACAAAAATCATTCAAACTTGTGGAAAAAAAAGCAATAGTGAATGGAGAGGTTTCAAACCAGCATGTGGAGTGACGAGGGTATGTGAAGAGGAAGGGTACGATGGATCATCTTGTAGAGAAATTGGCCTTCCTCCCCAAGCTTGCTCCTTGCATGCTGACCTGTTCTTCTTTGGCTGTTCATAATTAGTGTAAATATTAAAGTACAAGCATACCTTTTTCTGTAGGGAACTGGAAGTGGATCTCTCTGATCTGGTGTAGATGATGACGTGCGTGGTGTTGAGGAATGATTTCCACAGCACTAGTGGTGGATCCTATTCTTCCCCCATGTCCATGACTAAGAAGTCGGTGAGGACATAGTGCTCATTGATTTGTACGGGTACGTCTCTAGCAATTCCTTCCAGAAATCGGCATGATTTGTTTGCCATCTGCAGCTGCACATATGTTGGGTACAAGGCATCTTACCAAATAATTTATAATACCTTTGCCATTAGGTTGATGCTGGATCCCGTATCAATAAGTGTTGTTGAAGGTCAACTGGTTGATGGAAAATTCTATGGTCGGGACGCCTGGATCTTTTTTTGTAGGCTGAGCCTTCTTGTTCTTATTTTTGTTCCTCTTTTTCTTGATAGTCTTGATCATAGGTTCTCGTGTGAACTTACAGAGGTATGGTGTTCGAGAGGGTGAGCAGGGAGATGTAAGTGTCTTGTCCTTGAAGTTGAATCTCTCCTTTCTCCCCTTGATGGTGAAGCAGATTTTTGAACTGAAGGTGTAGATAATAGCTTTGGCCGTGCAAGAATGGTTGGCCTAATATGATTGGTGCCCTTTCATCTCTTCATTGTTCCAATAATCATAAAGTCTGCGCGCGTATGAGTGTCCAACCAACATAATCATATCTTCAAGTATTCCTTTGGGGTAGGTGGGTGACTGGTCTGCAAGCTTTAGGCATATTGCTTATGCTTGAGCCATAGTCACATAGCGTGGCCTCAATTGTGTGGGTCCAATTCTGACGAGGATGACAGTCTCCCAAGATTTTCTTTATCAGGTGGTAGGGAGTCATCTTTTCATCCTTTCTTTTAAACTCTTTGAAGTAGAAACCTTGGTAGCTGGGCCTCCGTTGGTTCCATCCTTGATTCTATTGAGGATGATAGTTGTTGTTATTGTTGTAGCCCACATCCTCTTCAATCTTTGGGCAGTTGTTGACTGTGTGCCCTTTAATTTTAAGCTGGTGCATTCCTCTTGATCTTTTGTAGGGTTGATGTTCTTCGTTCCATCTCTGGTTAGAAGGCATCTTCTCCACAATCTTTATAGATTTGATGAGTTAGTGATAGGAAAGCACCTCAAGAATAACATCCATGGTCTCACGAGTACTTAGTTGAACTCGTGGTAGAAGATCTGCATGAGTAGCCAATTCTCCATCCCCGATGTGGTTATTCAAAAAATATAATCTTGGAAGTGTTCCCACACTTCGATAGATTCATCATGTTGTTGCTGAAATTGATAACTTTTCCGTAAGGCACTTGTATTGCCTATAGGAAAGAACTTGACTAGGAAGGCAAAGAGAGCAGAGTGACCATGTGGTATTTTTTCTCTTTATCAAAGATAGAACCACTACTTTGCCTTTCCCAAGAGTGAAAATGGGAAGAGGTGAAGTAGGATGGCATCTCTTGGTACTCTTCTTAATGGTGTAAGTATCAGAGACCTCCACGAAAAACGTTGGAGATGAGTACTCACATCTTCGTGTGCCTTTCCACAAAATTGGCTAGCTTGTAACATGTTGATGAGCCCAGGCTTGAGTTGAAAGTCATTGTCCCCAATCTCAACTGCCAGCCTATTGACCGTAGCTGAAATAGAGAACTCTCATAGTATCTTGTAGCCATAGCCTCAAAAAAACCGGTGTTAAGTTTCGCCTTTGATTAATGATCGTCCCCGACGTAAGGTGTTGGAGTTGTTTTTTCTAAGCTTGGATCTTGCCCTTCCGATACTTCCGATCTTTAATATAATTATCCTGACGGTCACCCAATTCATTCATTACCCTGCAGAAGATAAACACAAGTAGACAAAACAAGGGTAATCCCGCCGAGTAGTGACTAATGGTGTCCTCAATACCTTACATGATGCAAGTGATATCAATCTATCCAAATATGTATGTTCGCTTTGGCTAGCACCCTTCCTTAAGAACGGCGCGCCGTAGAAATGCTTGTTGACATTTCTTAACGCAATCACAAAAAGAATGGATTAAGACCCACTCTTAGGATGGCGCCGTAAATGTATAAATGGTATCTATCTAATAAGTTAGCTTGGATGTGGAGTTAATCTCACATTCCAATAAAAGTCAGCGTGGAGGACGGTGTTAGTTATGGTGTGTGACTCAGAACATTATCTATGGTGGAGTTAATCTCACCAAGATAGGCACAAAAAGCTATACCATACATTCTAGCATTGCCTACTTAAACTAGTCTCACACCCTAGTTAACAACGCTAAGAAATGCACGATGGTATTCTTAATATGACACTTGATTCTCTTGCAATTAATATGAATATGGTATCTCGCAGTTTACGTATAGAAACACCAATGTAGCACTTCACCGGGAGTAAGTCCGTATCGTGATTTATATATTACCACAGGGAAGGGGTAGGATATGGGTAGATTGATTGAGGTCACATGTAGTGTGGTAAAGTAGAATAACCATATGTAGTCTAACTACTCTTACCGTGGGTTAGTCACATAAAGATAATAAAGATAAATGATAAGTGCCAAGTCAAAGATCATCGTATGCCACTAGAATGTATCATAAAAGGCAAATAGGTGGTATAGGTAGAATAGACAGAATATTCCTATGTTACTCCTACTTATATGTCAATGCATACTAAGATTAGTGCAATACACCTAGCAATCATGGCAGAAAGCAATATATCTACACATGGTGAATATTACTAAGGAAGATTAGGAACAAAACCAACCTACCATAGTAACAAAGTTCAACTAGCCCTACATTCGGAGGGTGGACTCCAAAGGACTCAATGGGAGTATCACATCCACGATCTACCACACATCCTGTAATATAGGGTGATGTCGCAGCAAAACGTTGTATAAACACCACGCTTTACACATTGTCGACCACCCACATAGTGGCCATCTAAGTGGGCGCTATACGACTCCATGCTTGAATATAAAGACAATCTAGCTATACTAGATATGTAATCATAATAGACATTGAGACATATAACTAGGAATATAATCATTAAATAGAGCAACGCCATAGCAATTGTAAATAACCAAAATACTTACAAGATCAAATACAAGAGAGAAGCCACGAGGCGCCGGCTCCCACTACTTCTTGACGATCAGAATCCAAGACAATACTTGACTTCCTCTAGAACTAGCCTAGATAACTAATGCTCTAATATGGTGGAACTAGGGCTTGGGATCTTGACTTGATGACTTGGAGTTGGAATGAATTAGAATGAATTAGGGTTTCACCCAGGGGGTCGGGGGTCTTGTTATATAGCCCGCAGGATGCATGACAGCCCTTGGATCAAACCGACCTTGATGGATGGACTAGATTGCTCCTCATAGGCGGTGGTGAACCGACCTTGAATGGGAGGCTGACAAGGGGCCCCACCAGGGCGGCCGCCATGCCCTGGGTGGGCCGCCGCGGCTCCTACCCGGTGGGCCCCGCTTGTGGCTCGTGCCTTCCTGGTGTCTTCTAGAATGTTCTTACGTGGGTTCCAAGTTGAGATACTTCATGGATACGCCTTTTATGTCGTAGGGCTTGCAAACTCTTGGGCATTTTCTCGTTTAATCCCTGAAAAATATATAAATCACCAAAACTAGTGGGTAATTGATCCTACTAACATCTAGCCTATCCACCCTAACTTCCTATGCACCTTTCTTATCGTTCCCCATCTTATTTCAGTAATTAGGTCCACCAGAGATTTTCGATGGAATTCCAAAATTTTGCCCTAAACAAGTGCTACTTTGAGGCCTATGACAAGTAATTCTTAGAAAAACTCTCTAATGGTCCACTTATTGAAATTTAGGTTCTCTAGGGTTAGGCATTTGATTCACAACCGCGAAAAAGTCTAGCTCGATTCTATAGCAGGATTGGAAACTTCTCTTTGTTTTGAGTTCGCGCTGAAATTAGCGCCCGCCAGCTCTATTGTCACATCCGAAAAACATATATTAACGGTTGGGGAACGCAAAGTAATTGATCCTACCAACATCTAACCTATCCACCCTAACTTCCTATGCACCTTTCGTGTCGTCCCCATCTTATTTCAGTAATTAGGTCCACCGTAGATTTTTCGATGGAATTCCAAAATTTCTCCCCTAAACAAGTGCTACTTTGAGGCCTATGACAAGTGATTCTTAGAAAAACTCTCTAATGGTCCACTTCTTCAAATTTAGGTTCTCTAGGGTGAGGCATTTGATTCACAACCGGGAAAAAGTCTAGCTCGATTCTATAGCCGGATTGGAACTTCTGTTTCTTTTGAGTCCGCGCTGAAATCAGCGCCAACAGTCTCTATTGTCACATCCAGAAACATATATTAACGGTTGGGGAACGCAATGTAATTGATCCTACCAACATCTAACCTATCCACCCTAACTTCCTATGCACCTTTCGTGTCGTTCCCCTTCTTATTTCAGTACGTAGGTCCACCAGAGAGTTTCAATGGAATTCCAAGGTTTCGCCCTAAACAAGTGCTACTTTGAGACCTATGACAAGTGATTCTTAGAAAAACTCTCTAATGGTCCACTTATTCAAATTTAGGTTCTCTAGGGTTAGGCATTTGATTCACAACCGCAAAAAAGTCTAGCTCGATTCTATAGCAGGATTGGAAACTTCTCTTTGTTGAGTTCGCGCTGAAATCAGCGCCAGCAGTCTCTATTGTCACATCCAGAAACATATATTAACGGTTGGGGAACGCAATGTAATTGATCCTATAGCCGGATTGGAAACTTCTGTTTCTTTTGAGTCCGCGCTGAAATCAGCGCCAGCAGTCTCTATTGTCACATCCAGAAACATATATTAACGGTTGGGGAACGCAATGTAATTGATCCTACTAACATCTAGCCTATCCACCCTAACTTCCTATGCACCTTTCTTGTCGTTCCCCATCTTATTTCAGTAATTAGGTCCACCAGAGATTTTCGATGGAATTCCAAAATTTTGCCCTAAACAAGTGCTACTTTGAGGCCTATGACAAGTAATTCTTAGAAAAACTCTCTAATGGTCCACTTATTGAAATTTAGGTTCTCTAGGGTTAGGCATTTGATTCACAACCGCGAAAAAGTCTAGCTCGATTCTATAGCAGGATTGGAAACTTCTCTTTGTTTTGAGTTCGCGCTGAAATTAGCGCCAGCAGTCTCTATTGTCACATCCAGAAACATATATTAAACGGTTGGGGAACGCAAAGTAATTGATCCTACCAACATCTAACCTATCCACCCTAACTTCCTATGCACCTTTCGTGTCGTTCCCCATCTTATTTCAGTAATTAGGTCCACCGTAGATTTTTCGATGGAATTCCAAAATTTCTCCCTGAACAAGTGCTACTTTGAGGCCTATGACAAGTGATTCTTAGAAAAACTCTCTAATGGTCCACTTCTTCAAATTTAGGTTCTCTAGGGTGAGGCATTTGATTCACAACCGGGAAAAAGTCTAGCTCGATTCTATAGCCGGATTGGAACTTTTGTTTTTTTGAGTCCGCTGAAATCAGCGCCAACAAATCTCTATTGTCACATCCGAAACATATATTATTAACGGTTGGGGAACGCAATGTAATTGATCCTACCAACATCTAACCTATCCACCCTAACTTCCTATGCACCTTTCGTGTCGTTCCCCTTCTTATTTCAAAGACGTAGGTCCACCGAGAGAGTTTCAATGGAATTCCAAGGTTTCGCCCTAAACAAGTGCTACTTTGAGACCTATGACAAGTGATTCTTAGAAAAACTCTCTAATGGTCCACTTATTCAAATTTAGGTTCTCTAGGGTTAGGCATTTGATTCACAACCGCAAAAAAGTCTAGCTCGATTCTATAGCAGGATTGGAAACTTCTCTTTGTTGAGTTCGCGCTGAAATCAGCGCCAGCAGTCTCTATTGTCACATCCAGAAACATATATTAACGGTTGGGGAACGCAATGTAATTGATCCTATAGCCGGATTGGAAACTTCTGTTTTTTTTGAGTCCGCGCTGAAATCAGCGGCAGCAGTCTCTATTGTCACATCCAGAAACATATATTAACGGTTGGGGAACGCAATGTAATTGATCCTACTAACATCTAGCCTATCCACCCTAACTTCCTATGCACCTTTCTTGTCGTTCCCCATCTTATTTCAGTAATTAGGTCCACCAGAGATTTTCGATGGAATTCCAAAATTTTGCCCTAAACAAGTGCTACTTTGAGGCCTATGACAAGTAATTCTTAGAAAAACTCTCTAATGGTCCACTTATTGAAATTTAGGTTCTCTAGGGTTAGGCATTTGATTCACAACCGCGAAAAAGTCTAGCTCGATTCTATAGCAGGATTGGAAACTTCTCTTTGTTTTGAGTTCGCGCTGAAATTAGCGCCAGCAGGCCTCTATTGTCACATCCGAAACATATATTAACGGTTGGGGAACGCAAAGTAATTGATCCTACCAACATCTAACCTATCCACCCTAACTTCCTATGCACCTTTCGTGTCGTTCCCCATCTTATTTCAGTAATTAGGTCCACCAGAGATTTTCGATGGAATTCCAAAATTTCTCCCTGAACAAGTGCTACTTTGAGGCCTATGACAAGTGATTCTTAGAAAAACTCTCTAATGGTCCACTTCTTCAAATTTAGGTTCTCTAGGGTGAGGCATTTGATTCACAACCGGGAAAAAGTCTAGCTCCATTCTATAGCCGGATTGGAACTTTTGTTTCTTTTGAGTCCGCGCTGAAATCAGCGCCAACAGTCTCTATTGTCACATCCAGAAACATATATTAACGGTTGGGGAACGCAATGTAATTGATCCTACCAACATCTAACCTATCCACCCTAACTTCCTATGCACCTTTCGTGTCGTTCCCCTTCTTATTTCAGTACGTAGGTCCACCAGAGAGTTTCAATGGAATTCCAAGGTTTCGCCCTAAACAAGTGCTACTTTGAGACCTATGACAAGTGATTCTTAGAAAAACTCTCTAATGGTCCACTTATTCAAATTTAGGTTCTCTAGGGTTAGGCATTTGATTCACAACCGCAAAAAAGTCTAGCTCGATTCTATAGCAGGATTGGAAACTTCTCTTTGTTGAGTTCGCGCTGAAATCAGCGCCAGCAGTCTCTATTGTCACATCCAGAAACATATATTAACGGTTGGGGAACGCAATGTAATTGATCCTATAGCCGGATTGGAAACTTCTGTTTCTTTTGAGTCCGCGCTGAAATCAGCGGCAGCAGTCTCTATTGTCACATCCAGAAACATATATTAACGGTTGGGGAACGCAATGTAATTGATCCTACTAACATCTAGCCTATCCACCCTAACTTCCTATGCACCTTTCTTGTCGTTCCCCATCTTATTTCAGTAATTAGGTCCACCAGAGATTTTCGATGGAATTCCAAAATTTTGCCCTAAACAAGTGCTACTTTGAGGCCTATGACAAGTAATTCTTAGAAAAACTCTCTAATGGTCCACTTATTGAAATTTAGGTTCTCTAGGGTTAGGCATTTGATTCACAACCGCGAAAAAGTCTAGCTCGATTCTATAGCAGGATTGGAAACTTCTCTTTGTTTTGAGTTCGCGCTGAAATTAGCGCCAGCAGTCTCTATTGTCACATCCAGAAACATATATTAACGGTTGGGGAACGCAAAGTAATTGATCCTACCAACATCTAACCTATCCACCCTAACTTCCTATGCACCTTTCGTGTCGTTCCCCATCTTATTTCAGTAATTAGGTCCACCAGAGATTTTCGATGGAATTCCAAAATTTCTCCCAAAACAAGTGCTACTTTGAGGCCTATGACAAGTGATTCTTAGAAAAACTCTCTAATGGTCCACTTCTTCAAATTTAGGTTCTCTAGGGTGAGGCATTTGATTCACAACCGGGAAAAAGTCTAGCTCCATTCTATAGCCGGATTGGAACTTTTGTTTCTTTTGAGTCCGCGCTGAAATCAGCGCCAACAGTCTCTATTGTCACATCCAGAAACATATATTAACGGTTGGGGAACGCAATGTAATTGATCCTACCAACATCTAACCTATCCACCCTAACTTCCTATGCACCTTTCGTGTCGCTCCCCTTCTTATTTCAAAGACGTAGGTCCACCGAGAGAGTTTCAATGGAATTCCAAGGTTTCAATGGTCTAAACAAGTGCTACTTTGAGACCTATGACAAGTGATTCTTAGAAAAACTCTCTAATGGTCCACTTATTCAAATTTAGGTTCTCTAGGGTTAGGCATTTGATTCACAACCGCAAAAAAGTCTAGCTCGATTCTATAGCAGGATTGGAAACTTCTCTTTGTTGAGTTCACGCTGAAATCAGCGCCAGCAGTCTCTATTGTCACATCCAGAAACATATATTAACGGTTGGGGAACGCAATGTAATTGATCCTATAGCCGGATTGGAAACTTCTGTTTCTTTTTGAGTCCGCGCTGAAATCAGCGAGTCCAGCCGCGCCCAGCCTCTATTGTCACATCCGAAAACATATATTAACGGTTGGGGGAACGCAATGTAATTGATCCTACTAACATCTAGCCTATCCACCCTAACTTCCTATGCACCTTTCTTGTCGTTCCCCATCTTATTTCAGTAATTAGGTCCACCAGAGATTTTCGATGGAATTCCAAAATTTTGCCCTAAACAAGTGCTACTTTGAGGCCTATGACAAGTAATTCTTAGAAAAACTCTCTAATGGTCCACTTATTGAAATTTAGGTTCTCTAGGGTTAGGCATTTGATTCACAACCGCGAAAAAGTCTAGCTCGATTCTATAGCAGGATTGGAAACTTCTCTTTGTTTTGAGTTCGCGCTGAAATTAGCGCCAGCAGTCTCTATTGTCACATCCAGAAACATATATTAACGGTTGGGGAACGCAAAGTAATTGATCCTACCAACATCTAACCTATCCACCCTAACTTCCTATGCACCTTTCGTGTCGTTCCCCATCTTATTTCAGTAATTAGGTCCACCAGAGATTTTCGATGGAATTCCAAAATTTCTCCCTAAACAAGTGCTACTTTGAGGCCTATGACAAGTGATTCTTAGAAAAACTCTCTAATGGTCCACTTCTTCAAATTTAGGTTCTCTAGGGTGAGGCATTTGATTCACAACCGGGAAAAAAGTCTAGCTCCATTCTATAGCCGGATTGGAACTTTTGTTTTTTTTGAGTCCGCGCTGAAATCAGCGCCAACAGTCTCTCTATTGTCACATCCAAAAACATATATTAACGGTTGGGGAACGCAATGTAATTGATCCTACCAACATCTAACCTATCCACCCTAACTTCCTATGCACCTTTCGTGTCGCTCCCCTTCTTATTTCAATCACGTAGGTCCACCGAGAGTTTCAATGGAATTCCAAGGTTTCGCCCTAAACAAGTGCTACTTTGAGACCTATGACAAGTGATTCTTAGAAAAACTCTCTAATGGTCCACTTATTCAAATTTAGGTTCTCTAGGGTTAGGCATTTGATTCACAACCGCAAAAAAAAGTCTAGCTCGATTCTATAGCAGGATTGGAAACTTCTCTTTGTTGAGTTCGGCGCTGAAATCAGCGCCCACTTATTCCAGCCTCTCTCATTGTCACATCCAAAACATATATTAACGGTTGGGGAACGCAATGTAATTGATCCTATAGCCGGATTGGAAACTTCTTGTTTCTTTTGAGTCCGCTGAAATCAGCGGCAGCAGCCTCTATTGTCACATCCAGAAACATATATTAACGGTTGGGGAACGCAATGTAATTGATCCTACTAACATCTAGCCTATCCACCCTAACTTCCTATGCACCTTTCTTGTCGTTCCCCATCTTATTTCAGTAATTAGGTCCACCAGAGATTTTCGATGGAATTCCAAAATTTTGCCCTAAACAAGTGCTACTTTGAGGCCTATGACAAGTAATTCTTAGAAAAACTCTCTAATGGTCCACTTATTGAAATTTAGGTTCTCTAGGGTTAGGCATTTGATTCACAACCGCGAAAAAGTCTAGCTCGATTCTATAGCAGGATTGGAAACTTCTCTTTGTTTTGAGTTCGCGCTGAAATTAGCGCCAGCAGTCTCTATTGTCACATCCAGAAACATATATTAACGGTTGGGGAACGCAAAGTAATTGATCCTACCAACATCTAACCTATCCACCCTAACTTCCTATGCACCTTTCGTGTCGTTCCCCATCTTATTTCAGTAATTAGGTCCACCGAGATTTTTTCGATGGAATTCCAAAATTTCTCCCCTAACAAGTGCTACTTTGAGGCCTATGACAAGTGATTCTTAGAAAAACTCTCTAATGGTCCACTTCTTCAAATTTAGGTTCTCTAGGGTGAGGCATTTGATTCACAACCGAAAAAGTCTAGCTCGATTCTATAGCCGGATTGGAACTTCTGTTTCTTTTGAGTCCGCGCTGAAATCAGCGCCAACAGTCTCTATTGTCACATCCAGAAACATATATTAACGGTTGGGGAACGCAATGTAATTGATCCTACCAACATCTAACCTATCCACCCTAACTTCCTATGCACCTTTCGTGTCGTTCCCCTTCTTATTTCAGTACGTAGGTCCACCAGAGAGTTTCAATGGAATTCCAAGGTTTCGCCCTAAACAAGTGCTACTTTGAGACCTATGACAAGTGATTCTTAGAAAAACTCTCTAATGGTCCACTTATTCAAATTTAGGTTCTCTAGGGTTAGGCATTTGATTCACAACCGCAAAAAAGTCTAGCTCGATTCTATAGCAGGATTGGAAACTTCTCTTTGTTGAGTTCACGCTGAAATCAGCGCCAGCAGTCTCTATTGTCACATTCAGAAACATATATTAACGGTTGGGGAACGCAATGTAATTGATCCTATAGCCGGATTGGAAACTTCTGTTTCTTTTTTTGAGTCCAAGCTGAAATCAGCGCCAGCGCCATCTCTATTGTCACATCCGTAAAACATATATTAACGGTTGGGGAACGCAATGTAATTGATCCTACTAACATCTAGCCTATCCACCCTAACTTCCTATGCACCTTTCTTGTCGTTTCCCCATCTTATTTCAGTAATTAGGTCCACCAGAGATTTTCGATGGAATTCCAAAATTTTGCCCTAAAACAAGTGCTACTTTGAGGCCTATGACAAGTAATTCTTAGGAAAACTCTCTAATGGTCCACTTATTGAAATTTAGGTTCTCTAGGGTTAGGCATTTGATTCACAACCGCGAAAAAGTCTAGCTCGATTCTATAGCAGGATTGGAAACTTCTCTTTGTTTTGAGTTCGGCGCTGAAATTAGCGCCCGCCCGATCTCTATTGTCACATCCGAAAACATATATTAACGGTTGGGGAACGCAAAGTAATTGATCCTACCAACATCTAACCTATCCACCCTAACTTCCTATGCACCTTTCGTGTCGTTCCCCATCTTATTTCAGTAATTAGGTCCACCGGAGATTTTCGATGGAATTCCAAAATTTCTC
>JADLZK010001329.1:0-97028 GCA_015847255.1 Hyparrhenia diplandra | reverse complement strand
AAGAGGAAGGATGTTCTTACTCATCCATTATCTAAAAAAAAAGAGGAAGGATGTTGGGAGGAGGCTCATGGGTAGAGCCTACATATAAGGAAAAAAAATGGAAAATTCAAAGGAACAATTTCAAGTTTGGATAAATGAACATATATGGATAACTCGTAAAAATAACTATATATGTTACCGTTGACACCTGCTCTCCAGCGGTAAAGATACTAAATTACCGGTAAACTCACACATTAACAATGGTTAGAGCCTAGAGGTATAAGAGAATGAGGAAATCACACAATCAACACAACACACCATAAGTCTGCACCTATTACTTTTGAATGTAGCAAATTTAAAAGTCTATTTTAATTGCACTATTTTAGTAGGTTAAGATGGAGTAGGACCCACTCATGTACGGGTCACGCACGCAGTGCCACGAGGGTCACGGCAACTGACATCCACGTCGTCAGTGACCAAGGTTTATGGACGAAATAATGATGCAATAGTTATTACTCAGCATATGTGTAACAGGTTAAGTTTAGAGGCAGTGAATTTACCTTCCTCTTCATCATTGAACCCATAAAGTCAATCATTCGCACAAATTCTATCGGCTGCACTAAACGCAGACTCTGATGACACTGTGCTTACTAGGATAGATAAGAAATCTCTATCCATTAGAGATAAGATTGGGAACACATCAAAATTCTTTTCCACCATGCACACACATTGAATTTCTCATCTGGCCTCACAATAACTCTAGGGTCCTCTAAATATATATCCAACTCGGATCTTTGAGCACTAGCCCTTGAGTTTTGAGATGCAAACTAAGAATCTGAACGGACACTCTGTTGACCGACTACTCTAAATGATGGCCAGCAGTAGTTCAACATCTCTATCCAGCTTGGATCATCTACCTTTCCGAAATGCATTTTTTGTTTTGACAAAGTACTTGGCAATGAAACGTCTGAAGACAACAGGGTCAAATACATGTTGCTCTCCATTGATAGACCTTGACTTTTGGGTTGCTAAGAATCTGTCTCTGTCCTCTTGTGGGATGTCTTGGCAATAGTGGGCAATACGCCTATTGAGATGAGAATTGCCTCCACCCGGTACAAAAGATAAATGGAGCTTGCAATATTTGCAAATGGCCTTCTCTTTGTCATCTATCATTTCTGAGTCAACATACTCCCACACCTTATCCCTTCTTTTAGTTGAAACTCTTGACTGATCAGTTGACATTGCATCACGACCGTCGTCAATCATTTCTGGTGCTGATGAAACTCTCTCCATGATATCAGTCCAATTGCAAGACATAAGACATTGAAATACAAAAAGACATATCAGTGCACAAATAACTTGTGTAGACAAAAAAAAAGAGAGAGAGCATATAAGTTCCTTTTAATAAGATTACTTATATTGTGAGTGAATGCTAACCGGTGTTACATTTTAAACGAGCTACCAGGTCAAGATTCGCGCCACGGGTGTTGCTACTTGAGACCTTTAATCACAAATAAGCAAGATTAAGGCAGCCTAAATCCCTTGTCCAAGCCCAGTGCCTTGTATAGGACCTTTCAGCACTGAGAAAGCCCTTTTCAGTGGCTCATATTAAGCAGTCAAAAATGGCTACTTGAGACCTTTAATCACAAATGGGTTTTAGAAAAGTGTCCGATAATAGGTTCACAATATACAAACCTTTCAAATTCATATGAATATCAATAGCAAATCGTGATTGGGGAACATGCCTTTTGAAGGTATAGAGTGAAACTATCTATAATCTGACCAAGCTTGTTCCCAAGTAAGCTACTTTGTCAAAGCATTCAGATCGAGTGGGACACTATTGAACAAGGAACACAAGCACACAACTTGCAAATAGCTCGTCTTTGTGGGATTGGAAGCAGAGCGGAAGGGGCGTTTTGGCGATCCAAGGACCTGGAAGGTTCGCTTGCGCTACTGATGTTGTGGACGTTGGTTGCGAATCGTAGGGACATGAGAAACCGGTGACGTGGCTTCACGACGGAGAAGAAAATGGTATTACTGATTTCCGGTCCTAGTGGGGAAAGGAGGGAAAAGGATACTCAAATTAAATAAGAGTAAATAACAATACTAATAATAAATAAATAAAAATCGTGTTATGTACATGGAAGTAGCAAATTGAGTAATCAGCAGACACCAGGTACGATGAAACTAGCGGACTCTATCTACAACTGCAACAGCAGCGAGATCAGATCATGATCATCGGCCATAACGACCTATATGCAGTATCTATGCACACACTAACAACACAACAAGCAGAAAAGAAAATTTTCGCTGTCCCCGGGAGCGGAAGCTAGCTAGCCATGTCGAAGTGATGAGGTGGCCGGTCAGTACCCCGAGAGCTCGGAGCCCTGCTGCTTCTTGCCGCCGTTCTTCCGCTGGCACTTGTCCTGATCCACTGGAACCCGTGCGCCGTGCCCTCCTTCACCTTCCTGATTCCGGTGGCCGCCGCCGCCTTGGTCTTCCCCCCACGCCGCCGCCGCTGCCGGCCTTGCTACCGTGGGCGTGGTCGCGTGGCGCCCTCGGGCTCGGGTCGCCGCCGTAGTCCCACTGGTCCGCCCACGACGTCCCAAACGAGTTGCTCCGCTGCATGCCTGCCGAGTGCCGGCCGCTCGGAAGCTGATGAGCTGAGATCGAAGCACAGGAGAAGGCGATCGATCGAGACGAAAAACCTCTGCCTCGGGAACCAAGGAACAGGACAGGAGGTGTGGTTTGGTCTCGTGGTCTCCGGCCCCGGAGTTTTAAAGGCGCTGTGTGCGAAGAAACGCGTCGCCGTCGGGGACAGTAGAGGGAAGGGATTGATTCGAAAAGAAAATCGTGAGGCGGCCATGGCCTCACGCATGATGATATGCTACGCCGCGACGCGTTCTAGAAGCGTGTCGCTGCGACTTTGGGAGCTGGACCACGCGACGGCGGCGCACGGCACGGGCAAGGAAGCTTCCGGCGCCGCTGTGGCACCGACGCGTGGGGTCGGAGAGGACGACGGCCCGCGTGTCAGGAGTCTCCGGGCGGCTACGAGAGGTGCGACGAGGAGAGCAGTTGGCATGCATCTAGCAGCCTGGGATGACGCGTGGAGCAGATCGCGACGGGACGGGAGAATGGGGTATCGTGGCAGCCATGGATTGGATGCTGGATCTGGGCACCTTCGCGTTTGGCACGCCTTTTCTCGTTCAACTCCTCGTGCGTGCGGGCGTGGATGGAAAGGAAAAAAAGAATTGCGATTGGGAAGACACCAGCGGAGCGGACGTTGGTCGGCGGTGGCCGTCCGGCAATGGACAGCATAGCGAGACGGATGGAAGTGCACGGCCAAAAACGGTCCAGGGCGCCGAAAGCGCACATGGCTACCGGTGGTTCAAGCTGCTGTGGACTGTTTTTATCATTGTACACACGCGCACATGTGCGTGTCCATACTACACACACAAACGCGGGAAATCAAATGACCACATGCCCGGCCATTCATAGCGGTTTGACCAAACTGAATCTTGATGTTAGAATTCTTGTCAGAATCTTGACACAACAATTTTGCAAACAAATTGGCCTGAAAGCGTGTACTACTTCATCTGCTCCTGGTTTCTTTTGGGATGAGCACCATATGAGATCGGTGTCTTTCCAAGTCCATCCGCCCTCGCCTGCCCGGATTTGACGCCTCCACCTCACTGCCCGTGGCCGTGCCTCTGGACGCGGCGACGTCAGCCCGCCCACCATCGGCCACGACAGCCTACCTCGCCCCGCTCGCAGCTGTGGCTCACCGGCGCCGACGACAGGACGCCAACGGCCCAACGCTCACGAGTGCATGCTGTACCGGCATGCGCAACGGTCCTCAACACGAGCACTGCGGGACGGCTGCAGGCGACCGATGGCCTCCCTGCAGTCCTGCTTACATGTCTCTGTGCCCAGTGATCCTGGGGACGCCGACGTGGACATGCTTTTTCCAAACCGAATGCCCAATCTGCCCATCAATTGCGGCGTCGCTCTTCCACCGGAATTCCGTCGCTACAGTGAGTTTGCAATTTGAAATTCGACTGATTTGCTTCGGCTCTGCTCTGCTTTCTGACACTAGCTTGAAACTCTGCAGCAGCCGGGCGTACGTCAGCTCCAGTGGTGAGCCTCCTTCTCGGAGCTCGGCAACTGATCGCCCCGCGATGCGGCACCGCCACCGCAGGCCAACTTGACTTGATGTGTTGTCAAAAAAAAAAAAAAAAAAAAAAAAACTTGACTTGATGGGTGCGGCGAGGCGACTGAAGAATACTAGTACTCGCCTTATTCAACTTTTTTTAATAAATATTACCACTTTTGTTATGATTTATTACATCACTAAAGATATTGTAATAACGTTTTGTTTGTTTGATAATTTACATAAAAAATTTGAATAAGACGAGCAGTCAAACACAGTTTATATGAGTTTAAGAATTACAAGTATTGTGAAACGGAGGAAGTACATGACAAGCCAAACTGCATGTTCCATTTCGACAGTATAGTGCTTGGATGTGCAACCAGATTTTTCAACATTGAATGGAAGCTATATTTATTAACTATTTAATAATGAGTACATTCCGTGGACAAAAAAAGAACCATCACTATGGATTACGGTGCAGATAAATACTGAACAGATTATTTCTTGAGAAGAACAGGTTCCCGATTATCAGCAGTACACCCCTTTCAGTCCTTTGTTTGTTCAGATTGTCAATTGTTCTTCAGACCGTCAAATACATGAACTGGACATAATATGAAGGCGTTGTAGCTCTTTTCCTGTTCATAAATATGTATTTGGTGCTTCAGAAAACGTGCAGCCAAATTATTCAACATCGAATGGAAACTAACCATACAACTTGTCCACAGCAATCAGCATGGTGCACGCAAATACCGAACAGATTATCGATCTGCTTCCCCAGTCCTGCTGCTTGACGAAGACGCTTCCAGTGTCTCCAGTCCCCTTGCCTTTTCGTCGCCAGAAGCTGGTGTTGGCGAAGCCCCAGAGCTCACCGAGTAAAGATGCTATGGGTAAGCTGATGGGATATCCGTACCCATATCTGTTAATTATCCATTTGTACTTACTTAGTGGATAAATATCTATTGGGTGTACACCTGGCCGGGCAACAAAAGGCTGGCCGAGCTCCTGGCAGCAGTGGGTGCCTAGTTCAAGTAGGCTACTGCTCTGTTGTGTTCTGTCGCGCAGTTGTTAACAATGTAATGCTATGTCTTGTATCCAGAGAAATTAGGTAATCGCCGTAACGTTGGTTACCGGGTAACTTTTATTTTGTACTTTCCTCTACTTAATGAAATACGCCGCAACGGCGTGGTCACAAAAAAAAAATCTATTGGGTGTGGATTATCCAATAGGTAAGTGACTAACAAAGTAAAGAACTAGAAAAACAAAAGCAAAAAATTAGCTAGCAAAGCAAAAAAAAAACTAGCTAGCAAACCAAAGCAAAAGCAAAGAAATAGCAAGCCATTTGGGAGCAGCGCGAACGGTATACCTTCTCATATCCATACTTTACCGGATAATCACATCCCCCTCACCCCAAACAACATGGACATGGGTTTGAGTATGGATATTGGATATCCAATGACATCACTATCTCCGAGCCACCGAGCCCCTCACCGGTCACCGGACGCAGATGCGGCAGGGCCAGAGCACGTGAATGCAGAGGGGACGCGCTCAGGCCCGGAGCTCATGTCTCCGGGCGTAACCTAGGAGCAACTTCAAGAGACACAAAATTATATGCTAAATTATGAGATTTAGCTATTATGTAAAATAGAAATGTATCTAAAAAATGTAGAGTTTTACAACAGCCTAGCTAAATTGGAAAACAAGATAGTATGCAAGATTTGCTAGACAAATATGGCAGCGAGAATGGTGGGATTGCTATCATGGAAAAATAGAAAACAAAATAGACAAGATGTTGGAATGACTTTTTAAAGCAAAAATAGCTATAAATAGCTACACAAGTACATTTAACTAGTCTCTTGAAGTTGCTAAGGTGTCCCAGCTATCGGGTTCCCGCCGCAATGCCTTCAGTTAAGTTATCAATTTTTACTCTCTTTTTGTTTTTTTGCTTCAGAGAAGGTGCACCCATTTTTTTCAACATTGAATGGAAACTCCTAACTCCATTGCAAATTATATAATGTTTAACTTTTTGACCTTAAATTTGATCACTAGTCTTATTCAAAATTTGTGCAAAATATCACAACTTTTATTGTGGCTTGCTTTATTAATAAAAGTACTTCAAAAATGACTTAAATTTGACAACTGTTTATCTCAAGATTGCCCTTGTTTTAAAGTCCAATCGCCGCGTTTGCCCTTATTTTTGTAACTTTGCATGTTTGCCCTTTTTTTAGTCTTCCAATTGCATGTTGTCCTTGTTTCCTCCTTTTTTTGAGCTCGAACTGCACGATTTGAGGGGCAACCATGCAATTGGAAGACTAAAAATAGAGGGCAGACATGCAAAGTTTAAAAAATGAGAGAAAACGAGCAATTAGACCTCAAAATAAGAACAGTTTTGTACATGACCTATTTAATAATGGGTACAGTTGAGGTCTTGAGAAGAAAAAACAAAGTTTGACACCATAAAACTTGTCCACAATAATCAGTATGGTGTACTCCCTCCATCTCGTTAAAAGTGACAATTTTTTTTACCTCAAGGCCCAAAACAACTCACAAAAAGTGAGTTCCTAAAAAGTGAACCAAAAATGCAAAGACTCATCATATCGAATCTTTTACATGCATGTAGCATTAAATATATATAAATAAAAAACTAATTGCACAATTTGACAAGCTTAGTTAATCTATGGTAGAACAATAATTACTAAATACAAACAAAAAAGTACTACACTAGCTGAATCCAAAATATTTGACCAACTAAACACTCCCAAGTGCCTACATATTGCTAGGGTCTCCGCGGTAGATTTCTTCGTACGCCTTCAAGGCTGACGGGACGTGGACGGAGACGGAAATCCTAGGCGTTTCAAGACAAGGTGTTGATATGTGACAGGCTCTGCGCCACTATACATTTGCTCCTCCTAGGAAGCGCGAATGGTACTACATTAGTTGAATGTCTTGTCGCATGCATAGGGGTATTAAATACCCTATATTGGCCATGTCATCTCCGAGCAAATGTATAGTGGCGCATCTCCGAGCGTTCTAGGTAATAAAAATCAAGTGTGTCGCATCTCCGAGCGTTAAGATAGGCGAATCCCAACGGTGAGCGTTTCAAGACAAGGTGTCTCGTACAAAAAAAGTATTACACTAGTTGAATCTCTTGTCGCATGCATAGGGTATTAAATATAGTTAATAAAAATAAATTGCATAGTTTGACCGAAAAGTATGAGAAAAATATTTTGATCCTAGTTAGTTCATGATAGGACAATAATTATCAAATATAAACGAAAAGTGCTACTGAACCCCAAAAATATTTCACAAACTAAACACAGCCTTAGATCTTTGAAAATCGACAGGCGGACTGAAAAGTACCGCACCACTTTTCGTTTGTTTTGTGATAAATATTATCCCATCATGGGGAAACTAGGCTCAAAAGAATTGTTTCGCAATGTACATTTAAATTGTGTAATTAGTTATTTGTTTACTTACATTTTATACTCCGGACATATGTTTTTTGATGTATTTAATTATTCGATGTGATGGAAATTTTGGAAATTTTAGAGAAAAGTTAGGGAGCTAAACACACCCCATAGGAAAGACCTAGGGCGGGCTCTAGTGCCGTAACACAATCAAACAAGCTGCCTTGTCTTCTGGTTAGGGCGTGGCTGGCCCTGGCCTTGCAGAGTGCAGAAATCAAACATGCCCTTGGTAACCTTGCCAGCATTGAGTGCAAGATTAATAGATCTTTATGATAGAAAATATAGAGTACTTGACAACTTTGCTGAAACTGCCAACTTAAACAATGTTAGATAAAAGAAATCCTGCCTGTCATCATCAGGTCTTCCAGTCCTAGAGAGAGAGGAGAGTAGTTCATCGACCGTTGCTGAATGTAAACGATGTGGTGCCTGTAGTGTAGGTGTAGTGTGGATAGACAGGGCCTGCATCAGCATGGCAGGAGGCATATGATCGCATCGGCCATCGGTGGACACTCACCAAGCAGAGATCGAATCGCACAAGAAACACGGACTGCAAACGGACGACGAGTTGTCTCACGCGGACTCGTTCTGCGCCGATCTCGATGCCACCAACCACAAAAACTCAGTCATCATCACCGATGATGCCACTTCACACATCATTTTTTTTACCCAATAGGATTAGATTCCGTATAAATCCATGTGTCTATGTAGGAGTATAAAAGTATAAAATTACAATGTATCTACGGATTGATCTAAACACAAGAAATAAAATCAGCTAAGATAAAAGTTAAAAAAAAAAAAAATCAGAGTAAAAAGGTCAGCCTAAAAACTGCCCATCACTAGATTCACTACAACGCTACCACCAGCCCAGCGGCCACGACTACGGCGCCGACCAACGCGCTCCACGGTCGGGAGCTTGCGCCGGCGGCGCTGTCCATGTCCTGCTGGTTGCTGGAGGTCGGCGGCGCGACGCCCTTGAAGTTGGGGTTGCCCCCGTACAGGTTCTGGATGCCCGCGACGTCGTCCTCTCTCAGGTCCACCTTCCTGGTGCGCGAGGTGATGGTCGGGTACATGATGGCGTCGGGCTCCGCCGAGTGTCCCAGCCCGAGGAGGTGCCCGATCTCGTGCACCGCCACGGACTCGAGGTCCACGGCCACGTCCGAGGCCGCGCGCGACACGTCGCCGGTGGCGACCCAATCCTCGGCGGCGTCCAGGTGGAACCGCCCGTCCGTCGGGGAGAAGGCGTGCGCCAGCGTGCCCAGCGGCCCGTCGAACGCCTCGCCGTCGCCGTGGTCCCCGCGTAGAAGCCGATGGTGATGTCGGCGCGCCTCGCCGACGTGGTCTCGGTGAAGTTGAGCGTCGTGGCGGCCGACCACCGCGCGAACGCGCGCGCGAACACCTCGCTCAGCGTCGCCCGGTCGATGGACGTCGCGGAGGTGGCCGTGATGGCGTACGTGAGGCTCTTCTTGGAGCGCGGCCACGATGGTGACCCCGGGAAGTAGGTGAAGAGGTTCCGGCCGTGGACGTGCGACGTCGAGCCGCCGCCACCCATGGTGGATGTGCCGTTGATGACGTCCGCGACGCCGCACCGGGGAGCCATCATCTGGGTCACCGTGGACGCGTCCATGACGCCGGTGACGTCGAGGCCGAAGTTGCGCTGGTACACCTTGATGGCTTCCTCCAGGTCGGCGTCGAACATGTCGTTGAACCCGGACGACGAATCGGGGAGGTAGCCGAAGTGGGAGAGGTAGTTCTTGACCTTGGCGATGCCCTGCTGCTGCTCACCGAAGTGGCAACCGGTGAGGTTCTGGAAGCCCGACCATGGGCTTCGGATCTTGGACGCGATGGAAGCGAAACCGGACGGCAAGTCGACCGACGAAACTGGTGCGACGACAAGCATCGCCACCGCCATGGCGGCGAGCAGGAGGACAGGAGAGGTGGTGCTGGCCATGGCAATCTTTCGGGGAGAAGGGAAGCTGCGACTGCGAGTAAGAATGGATGAGGCGGGACAATTGGGCGATGTTTTTGAAGGGTGACGGGTCGTCAAAGACGACTATTTAGTCAGCCGGCAAGAGCCGGCTAAGATGGAGAACAGGAACCCTTCTTTGTAGCATTCTGTCAAAATAAATAAATAAATAACTTCTTGTAGCATATGATTGGTGCGGAGTTTGGTTGGTTTCAAGCTGGGGAATGAGTCTCGTGTTTGTTGTGTGTGTACAATGGTTATTATGTTGGTGATAAATAGGGCCTGTGTGAGGACTTGTTCCTGGGAAAGCATACGTGAAGAAGCTTCGTTGTTCTTACTCAAGTAATCAAGTTGGTATAGCGCTAACAAGCGAAGAAAAATGTTTAGGAGAGAGCAATGATAGTAGTGCCCATGTGCATGAGTTGTAGCAATTAGCGCTTGATATTGTTTTTTGTAGGTAAGATGGACGAATTCGTTGAAGGGGCCCTAGTTCAACTAGAAAGAAACCAGAGATATCGACAAGGGACACACATTCGTTATGGCATAGGAACAACTTGCAGTTGTTGGAGCCGTAGCAGCTGAAGACTACGGCTCGATGCCTTGGGTATAATTATACAAATCCCACAAATATGTCCCTATCATCACCAATATGTTCCACCACTGGAGTTTTTCCAGTTCCGGCAGTAACAAGAGCAGCAGTAAAAACTTCTGAGCGTCATTCAGTTTAGTGGTTACTTAACACCAACCCAAGAAAACATCGTGAAAAAATTCTGAGAGCAACACATCTTTCGGAACAAAGAAATGTTAACAGCTACTGGATTCCAAGGTGATCCAGACACTCGTCCTCCTAACAAAGACATCTTCCAGTAGATGACTATGAACTAGGTCAACCACAATTATGGTCTTTAATTGATGGAAAAAGTCTACAACAGCAACAATAACACGCTTCTCATAATGGCATCTTAGAAGGAGTACCTGGATGGGACCAATGGAATGTTTCAGATTACAAAAACTTCTAAAATGTGATGCTTTTCATGGTGGCACATGGAAATACCTGGAAGGCGCGGGTATTTTTTTGGAGTGGCATGTTCTTTGACGTATATAACAGCTGTTCGTTGACCATGAGGTCCCACTGATTCAACTGACAACAAAAAGTTTAACATGTTACCAGCTTTATGTTTGTTGCAACCTGAAAGGCTGGAAGATGTTACAGCAAAATAATGGCATAAAATAATGAGCACAGGAACGAGGTCAACATTTGTGTTTGCCTTCATCTACAATTAGGATATCCCATTCCAAAATTTACTGATGAAATGATAAAAGGCTTAAAAAAGCAGCAATAGTACAGCACTACTGCATCATGTTGAAAGTACATTAGCAAACTATAGTTTAGAAGAAAAAACCTTGCTAAAGGAAAGCCATCACTTAGTCAAGGAGGGGAAACCACTATAGGCAATATGAGCTATTAATTCAATTACTACCTTTTTTATTTATTTTGGTCTGCAGAACACTGAATTTTATGGGTTTTTTTTTTCTGTGGAAACTTTTTTGTCTGAAGGAGACTCATTTTGTCTGTAGGACACTAAATAGACTATGGAGTTCTTTCTGAACTGTGTTGTGCACACCAAGTCACATTTTATCAGTGTCTCACGAACCATGTTGTTTTTTTTTTTATAAGAGAAAGGGAGAGAATAAAAATGCAAGAACACAAAGTCCTTCTGCAAACTTAGAAGCAGGAGACGTTACCATTACATAACTCAAGCAAGGAACCACCCAGTTTCCGTACTGCACCTTCTGCATTTTTTACTTCTTCCTGTACCCCAAAAAAAAAGATGTGAAATTGAAGTGCTGAATCAATTCCAAGCAAGCAATATATAATTATATATATTTTCAGAAACTATGTGGTTAAGTGTTTGCAGTGTACAATGGTATCACAGCTAGAAAGACATGAAAATCCACGACTTACATGTGGATCATGTCCTTTTGCAGCTATGAACAAACCACCAACGCGAACCAACGGGATGCAATACTCCGCTGCAAAAGAGAACTCTAGATAATTTGCTAAAACAGGTCTTGTAATACAAATTCAAATATCGCATACCAAGAACTTTCAGTTCAGCAACGGCTCTTGCAGCTACTATATCATATCTTTCTCTGAAATCAAGACTTTGGCCAACTTTCTGTCCTATAAAGCCATGTAAAGAAAATGGTCATTTTAACAACGCAAAAGAAATCAAGACTTTGGCCAACTATAGTAGTGCAACAAATGAAACAGATTTATTAATAAAACAACCAAATGTGCAATCTAGGGCCACGGTCCTAGGTGTTTCCCAAAAAATTCTAGTACCCCTTTAAATTTTTTTTGGCCCAATCAATCTGGCCTTAGGCGTGGCCTAAGTACATTTCTCAGCTCTCCAAGCCCAATAAACTTCAGTGCCTGCGCAACTGCGCCTATCTAGTATCTACGTCTCTCACATGCATGCACCCACAGTGATTCTCTCCACCTTGTCTCTTGTCCTCTCCTCTCGCTCTTGTCCCTGCAAAACCCAAGCAGAGAGCTGGTGGCTGCCAAATTGATGAGCATCGACTGGCAAGCAGCGATGCGCCAGCATGGAGAAATAGAGCAATGGGGTATGTAAGGCCAGACCGCCAGATGTTGGAGGCTGGCCATGGCCATGGCCAGAAGAGAGCACAGTAGGTCACAAGCCTAGCTGCAGGCTGCAACCTTGCAGGTGGCTTGCAGCGTTTCCCCAGTCTGCCCTTGCTCTATTTCAATCCTGAACTGAACTCCCCTATCCTAGGTGCAGAGAAGGGACACCATTTGAGCTGCAGAACAATCTATGTTATCTATCAAAAGCTTGTCTGTGTGCCTGATGGCTGATGCCACTCATAGCAGTTGAACGCCACCACACTACTGTAGGGAACTAGTACAAGACTGAACTTGGTCTTCAGCCTCATGACCATGGTTTGTCATCTTACAACAATATGGAAATGTTCCTTGATCAATAACCATCATGGTTCATAAGGAACATGAACGCTATTACCGCTGTGTTTTCACAATACGATAGTAGCTCCAAATTCATATATATAACCAAAAAAAGCAAGAGAGAAGCATTGCTTAATTAAATCAAAGCAGACTAGACGGATTTGGTGATGCCATAATTTTAATAAATATACCCATTCATAACTACAAGAAATCTGAGTGATACCTCACCTTATGTATTGAAGTTTTAGGTATTCTTACTATAGATTTGCTGTGGTTGAGGCTTGTAGGGTTGAGGTTAACTAGATTTTGTGTTATGTGCAACATTGAATGTTTTCCTTGCGCAGTCTAATTCACACATCTATTTATAAACTTCATTGCTATATTTATTGCATGAAATGATCTATTTGTGAAACGAGCTACACTGGGGTGATGTCCATGGATTTATTTGTACTGCACCATGTTTTTATCATGTTTGTTGTACAATCAAACATGGAATTGAGATATATATTCTAAATTACGCATTTTATCCTTTGTTTATATGAACTGTCGGTAAGCTTAAAACCATCTTACCTCAGCTCGGTCACACACCACGTCCACATTTGACAACTCCATGGCTTCAACGGCATGCTCCAAGAAGGTGCACCGCTTCCGCATCGACTCCAACAGTGTAAATTTCCAGCCTGAAACCGAGGAAACAAATCAGAGATTGCAACAACCAAATCAACCACAACCCGTTTTCCCAGCCACATCACAAACACCAATTAACTGGAAAAGAGGGGTGTTTACTCGGCCGCGCAACGGCAAGGATCAGGCCTGGGAGCCCGGCGCCGGAGCCAACGTCGATAAGGCTGACGCCGTCGATGGCGCCACCAGAGGTGGTGGAATGGCCGCGGTACGCGCGCTCCAGCGGGGGCAACATGGCGAGCGAGTCCGCCACGTGGCGCGTCATGACCTCGGCCTCGTCGGTGACGGCGGTGAGGTTCATCCTCTGAACAGATTCGAGATAGTAAGAGACGCACGCGCACGCAGGGCAGCGCGCAGCTGTGGGAAGCGCCGCTCCGTGCCTAGCATAGGGATGTCAGATGTGGCAGCTGCGGAGCTCAAGGGTTCGGGACAGACCTGGTTCCATTCGAGGAGAGTGTCCACGTAGACGGTGACCTGACGCTGCTGCGGCGGCGAGAGGGAGGAGGTGGCGGCTGCGGCGGCCGAGGAGGAGGCGACGGTCGTGGTTGTCCGGAGGTTGAGAAGGGGGTGAAGCGGCCGGTGGCGCCGGCCGAGGAGGAGGCTAGGGAGGAGAACGCCGCGGCTGGTGGCGGTGCTGCAGCAGCAGAGCGACATCTCTCGCGGCGTCGGCGGCGGCCTTAAGCGCGGCGGGGGCGCTGGGCTTTGGATGGGGTTTGTCACGCGTATACGTGTTTCTGCAGAGAAAACGTATTTCACAAGAGTTATGCGGAGACGCTTTCTGCTCGACTCGACTGGTCGTGTCTCGTCTTTCCTCACGGGACCACCCTAGACAGTTGGACGAGCACGAGCAGGAGGCCCACTTGACAGCGACTCGCACGAGTCGTCAACTGAGACGGCCGGACCGGTCGCGGTTCCCCGATGCGATCGCCGATAGCCAACCTGCTCCGAAGACAAGTACTCGCTGCCAACCGGGCCACCCCTTCCCTTCGCCTACCTCCCCTGCCGGCGCTGCGCTCAGATCCGCCGCCCCGCAGCACACCCGACAGCGCCGGCAGCAACCACGACAAGCGGCCCGGCGCGCGGCAAGCTCCCACCCATCCCACCATGCCGGGTCTGGTCGCCTACTCGGGCGCGGGGCTGGGCCTCTTGGCGCTCGCCGCGCTCGAGTCCCTGCCCATCCGCGTCCCGCCTCTCCGGTTCCTCCCACGCCGCCTCTCCACGCCGCTGCACCTCCGCCACCTCGCCGCGGCGCTCTCCGCGCTCTGCCTCATCTCCGCTCTCGTCTCCGCGCACCACCTCTCGCTGCCCACGCTCGCGGTCTCAGCGCTCTTCCTCCTCTACTCCCTGGCCCCTTCGTGCCGCTCGCCGCGCCGCTGCCCTTCCCGCTCCTCGACCTCCTCCTCGCCGCGGCCTTCGCGCAGGAGCTGCTCCTCTTCGCGCACCGCCGCCCCTCCACCGCGGCAGGGATCGAGAACCGCTACTTCGACCTGCTCCTCGTCCCCATCGCGCTCTGCCTCGGCGCCACGCTGCTCGCCGCGCACCGGCCCGGGGAGCCCACGCCGCGGCTCGCCCGCGCGGCGGGACTGGCGCTGCAGGGCACGTGGATGCTGCAGATGGGCTTCTCCTTCTTCACCAGCGCCATCGCGCAGGGCTGTGCGCTCCACGCCGCCAGCCGCGCCGACTACACCATTAAGTGCCGCACCCACGAGGATTACCACCGCGCGCGGTCGGTCGCCACGCTGCAGTTCAATGGCCACCTCGCGCTGCTTGTGATTGCCGGCGCGGCTGCTTACGCGGCAGTCCTATCCAAGGCAAACCGACCCCCGAGCGGGTACAGTGTTCTGGGCAAGGAGGTGCAGATGGAAGGGATGCCAATACTGTCACAGTTCACACTGGATTCGGATGAGGAGAAGGAAGATGAAGCCATCACCTCTACAGCAGCTCCAGAGGCAAATGGCGTGGAGTCCCATGATGAGATCCCAGTGCACGAACCAGATTCCAAGTGATGGAGATGAAATTTGGGCTATTCTTCTGTCGGTTACCCAACTGGAGGAGGATGTCCACATGGGGCTTCATGTTTGTGCGTTTTGGTACATCATTTCAATATGGTTTTTCACTTTTTGATATTTGGTTAATATGTGGAAAGATGTCTTGCTTAGTTTGATCTGCATAGATTAGAGTTAATATCTGTACAATATTGTAATTTGTTTGGTTCGCATAGATACTTCAGAAATAAAGTTAACCCATGTTTCACTTCTGATATCAATTTGCTTTCTCCACTTTTTTTTATTGTCTAACTATTTGACACACTTAAATGATATTTTTAAAGTCCTGTTATATAAATGTATCTGTTCATAGTCATATCATTCCTTTTGGTGCTTGTGATGATCAAATTATTCTTTTTAGAATTTAGATTCGTCAACAATGTGCTGCTCTGAGAATTTGGATAAAAATTAGCTGCTATAATCAGCATGGCGTTGCCCCAAATCCCCCTCTCCTACTTCAGTCCCTTTCCCCATTATTGTTATGGACTCATCTCACCTAGAAGGCTAGAATACTCACATTCTGACTCAAGGCTTTGTGATGACATCCATTCTGTCAATCTGTTGATTAATTGTTATCTTTTCTTCACAACGGAGACCCTTAGTCCTTGGGATAATTGGTATTGAATTTGTTAAGCACATTGGATTCTGATATTGCAAAGTGCTGCAATCCTCATATAGCAACTGCCACTGGCCACACATGGGAGGACCATTTGCTGGGATTGATGTGAACCAATCTACCAGGTATCGGTTGCCTGTGAATACTGGTGGTCTGGTATGGGTGATGCATTCATGACCATGGTGGCATCAGTTGGCCCCATCCAATACACACAGTGTAGCATGGTGACAATGCTGACATTAGATCATTGGCTTAACAAGAACTCAAATGAGTTGAAACATATCCGGATATCCCTGTGATGGAGGGGATATAGGGTAGCTAAACAGTGCATGATGTTGTAACTTTTTTTCTAGTCAATTGTTGGTAATTTGTGCCTAGGTATTTGGTTTCTGAAGCATTTTGGGTGATGTGAACTGCATTGTACGTTCTTTTGTGGATGCTGGCTTTGTGAGTTGTGCCTTAAAAATCAATATCCATTGGCACCAAGATTCAGAGGGGTTCACTGTTTCAGCTATCTGGCTTCCGAGGCTGGATGACAGATTGCAAAGGTGTTTGCATTTTTATTTGATTCCATTGTTTCATGAGAAAGTTGTTCTATCTCGTTGGGTGATTTCAGTTTTAACACTACATATATTCTCTATCATTGCAGCTGGTTCAATGCACGTCTGGTTTCAACAATGCATCACATTCTTGTTTTTCGTTTTTCTTGGTAAACAAACTACATCAGCATAGGAGCTTGGGGTTAGTCTTCTATCTCTTTTTATGTTTTGCTTAAAGATCGACAGGATTAGAGCTCCTATGTTCCACCATGTTTAAGGTGCAAAACATACCAATGTGTGCTTTTGCCTGTTACTAAACCATACCGGAAAGTAACCAAGCGAAGAATCTCTGGGCAAACCAACATTTCAGATGTGGATCAATTAACAGACAATGGATCCATATGCAGTAAGTCGATTATAATAGGCAGCCAGTCAGCCACAAGAACTAGGCTGACATCTGTGTTTAGTAAGTGACCTTCTGCCCTCTTGTAATTGATGTGTTCCAGAAAGTTTCATGGGAATGTTTGAGGAAGTATCTACATTTAATTCTGTGAACAGGTTGATTTACACTTTGAAGGGAAAAGTGCCTGTGTCTAGATGGTAGCACCGTAGCAGTCAAAATAAAATTTCTAACAGAATCGATTCTTATGCAGAAATATATATGCACATATGCAGATGTATACAGTACACCTAATATGGATTTTCTTGTCAATTTGGGAGTACATGCTTTTAGCCTTTTCTTCTTGGTCCATGCCCCCACTTTCTACACTCATTCTTCACCCATTGGTGAACGTGCAATATCATCATGGCTGTGATCTACTGATCTGTTTTCCTGTTTCAGGCCTGCCAATCATAGGAGTGACAAGGTCACATATAAGGGTTGTAAGTGGGAATCCCATGGGTCGTTCTTGGTCACCCCCTTAGTTCATTTTCTTCTACACTTTTCTTGCTTTGAAATCCAGGATCAGTTCATTTTATTGTGGTCCATGGCTGGCCGCTGGGGCTAAAGGACTTGGAAGTATTTTGCCATAGTGTGGTGTTTAGTCGCTTGTTGAAGTTTCTTGTTTGCCAGCTATAGTAACTCAATCATGACCTAATGGGCTTGTATGAGTCTTCTTATACTCCTATCTTCTTAATATAATGATATGCAGTTCTCTCGTGTTCGAGGAAAAAAATATTAAAATTTGTGTCATGGAGAGAACAAAACTTTCATCGATATCCACTCACCTGCACTTTTTTAGCGACAGCACAGTATCATTATTACTGTCCGTCGGTTCGAGGGGAAACAATAGGAAATACTGTTACTGTCCTTCATAGACAACGGCATCATGCACCAACAGAATCACTTCTTTTATGAGAGTCGTCGAAACATGCTTCGTAGGCATCATCTACCATGTCGGCTACCCTGGCATCAGCATCAAAAGCGTCGAGGCGTGGTCTCACCACCTCCTCTCTCGTATATGATTTTCACCATAGTATCTCCACACGGTATATCCCGGTGTAAATCCATGAAACAGAAAATGTATACCCATAGTCACCCTGTTTCTTCTTCTCATATTTCCACACTTGGAGCAGGGACATAAACCTAGAACATGTGCTGGTTCGTTGCCAAATGCAAAGTTCAAGAATTCATTTGTCTTGGTCATCCACTCAATATCAAAATCCCATCTGCTTCTACGGCCCGTGTACATCCACTGACGGCCGTTCATCCTTTAGCATATGTATGAGCGAGTAAGATAACCCATGCCATTCCAACTATCTAATAGGTGAGGATAGGTCCTAATCCCACTCGTGGATACGTAGATAAGGTTACTTTCCATGCGTCGCTCCTATCCGAGACAAAATTTCGGCAGCACCTCTCCGATGTTCTCCTGATACACGTCCCGCTAGGGAGAGTGTGTATCCGGAGAACAACAGGAAGGTGACGCTGAAACTCTACCTCGTAGAACGGAACATGGAAAGTAACCGATCTACGCATCCGCGGGCTATCCAAAAAAACGTGGACAATCCAAAACAGATACGGTCGTAGATATGCAAAGAAATGCATACCTCTAGTCGTATCTCTTTCGGACGGGAGACGCCTAACTAGGTTACGCGATCTACGACCAAGCGACTGGATTAGGGGATATTCATACCTAGGGTGGCGATGGCGAGGCGGCGTTGAAGGCGCACCCGCAACGCAGAGGAAGAAGATCGGGACGCCAGGTATCTGCTCGACTCCAACGCTACTCTCCGTAAAAAGAAACATAGGGTTAAGTTCAAAATTTCGCGTAACCTCCAAACCTACAATGAAACGCATGCGACACGAAGGTCAACAACCACATATGCATATACATTCATATCCACATATCAATGTCGAGTCACATTCAAGGTGTTCGCAATGGTAATAGCTAATGCTAGCTACGTAGTCGGGCCGACGTGGAAGTAAGAGACAACAACAAAGACTATTTTATATTATTGACCCACACGCCCTCTCACACGTTTCGCGTGAAATAGTCTAGCTATTTACACGTACCCAAATGACTACTTCTCTCCTACTTTTTTTCTTTGTCGCCATATTAGCTAAATAGCTAACCATTACTGACGGCCTCACATAAGCCAACATCGACATATCCATATACATCTCCCAAGTCACATTCATATCCACATAATACCACATCAGTACACTTATTAAAGACCCATATAATACACTTATTAAAGCTACTCAACTTACATAGGAAGCCAGCTAGTATGTACAGTACTAGGTATTATGTACAAGTTGAGACAATTGGGCACCACACATGTGCGTGGCGTCGAGCCGAGCAGCGCCCTGGCGCTTGGCCAGACTAGATGTGCTACTGGGCATGTGCTGGGATAGGATCTGTTGATGTGCTGGGATAGGATCTGTTGTGGTCCTTGGTCCTTGGTCTAATGCTCTTCCATCCATTCTTGCGGCTTGATAGGATCCGTTGTTACCTTGTTCGGTAGCAGATTGTTTAAAAAAAAACTCGACCCATAGGGGAGACATCCCCGGGCATTGTGCTTAAGAAGAAGACCTTCACGTAGGTCGAAAAAACCCCCGAACCTCTGTCCCACCCACAGGCTGGCAAACGCACCCACGAGCGCTCGAGGATAAATAAATATATATAAATTCGCTACAGCGGCGCTTAAGTGGACTTTCGAAACTTCAACCAAGACCTCCCGGTAGGGTGCCAGCCAACCGCCCCTGACCAACTAGTCCGTGGACGTGGTGGCATCAGATTATTTTTACTTGATGAATGAATTAATGCTCATGCTTGTTTATTTCATATAAATGGTATTTCCTGTTTTCTGGATTAAAGGACGCCGTAAAATGGCTAAATCTTTAATATATGCCATGTTTTGGATCAAAAGCAAGCTTTTAGTTAGTTTTGGCGTCTTGATCCAGACACATACAAACTACCGTTTCTATATTTTAAAAATTACATTTGAAACAACCACGCGCTTTAACAGCTTAATATTACAACGAAGTCAGTACATCCATACAAGTAGGCAAACAGTCACCCCACATTCTTCTTCTGCACGGGCACATTACTATGAATACACGGACGAACTTATAGTATTGCAAATTAAAGCATACCTTGACTTATTCGGTAGCAATTCGAGCAGCACAAGGTTTTTCAAACTTGTACCCTTTTTAATTAGATAGCGCGCGGAGCAGCATGGTCTCCAAGGTAAGGCCAGGGCCGAACGCAATGACCATCCCCCACTCGAGGCCTTCCCCTGCCGTGGCGAGCCCCTGCTCCGCCGACCTCGTCCGCATCTCATCCATCACCAGGAAGATGGAGGAGCTCCGGGTGTTCCCGTACTGCCTCAGCACCTCCCTTGTCGTGGCGAGCTTCTCCTCCCGCAGGCCAAGCCGGGCCTCCACACCGTCCACGATCCCCGGCCACCCGTGTGCAGCATCCAGAACGCCTCGTTCAGGTCGGCGGCCACGGACGCCGTGTCGGCGGCGTTCCCCTGGAACGCGCGCTTCACGGTGCTCCCAACGTGGCTGGACACGTGAAGGGGCACGTCGCGATGCATGGTGATCACGACCCCTTCGTCGCGAAGCTTGACCACCACGGCGTCCTCGCTGTCAGGCAACACCTCCTGGGACGCCGCGACCAGCTCGAACACGGGACGCTCGCCGGCCGTCGGGCAGCACCCCACGACGACGGCGCCCGCGGCGTCGCCGAAGACGGCCTGGCCCACGAGGTTCCCGATGTGGGGACTCCGAGGGCCTCGCAGCACCAGGGACATCACCTCGGATGTCACCACCAGGACCCTGGCGCCCGGGTTGCTCTCCGCGATGTCCTTGGAGACGCGCAGAGCGGTGGTGCCGCCGTAGCAGCCGGCCTGGTACAGCGTCACGCGCTTGGTCGACGACGGGAGGCCGAGGAGCTTGATCAGGACGCAGTCGGCGCCAGGCAGGCAGCCGGTGCTCGTTGTCGCGACCACGAGGTGGGTGATGTCGGAGGCCGGCTTCCCCAGTCCTGATGGCCTTGAGCGCAGCCTCCGCGCCGAGGCGTGGGATGCCCTCCTCGGCCACTTGCTGCCGCAGGGTGAGCGAGATGGACATGTACGCCGTCACCGATGGGTTGCTCCTCAGCCACTCGTCGGATACGTACATGTGCCGCTTCTCCGTTGCCGTCTTCTCGCCTGCACATGGAGATGAGTGATTCACGTAATGTCCTGGGTATCATCACAGGCAAGGCAAAATGCATCAACTTACAGATTTTTTTCAAACTTGGCTTTCAGATCGACCAGGTGATTGCTATTGGTTATCTCGAAATAATAGTCAGGAAATGTCTTCTGCTCATACACATGGACAGGGACAGCTTTGCCAATTCCGAGTATTGCTGCTTTCTCACCCATTTCCTGACTACCCGTAACTTGCCACTATACACGTTCACTGGTGTGGAGATATGAATGAAAGTATGTAATAACGCTTTGAGATCTCGGGGTCTTATATAGGGGCCGGATCAGCTAGGATTGGGTAGTGAGGTTCTATCACAGCGGTTAGGCTAAGTCAGACTATCCTCGCCTCTATATATACTAGAGGGGCCTAGCGTTGCCGCGGGTATGAAAGAATTATAAATGGTCTCGATGTCAATCACTAAGGCCAGTCTCAATGAGGGGGTTTCGAAATGTTTCATACACATTAAATGCAGTGCCACACATCAGCAAAATTTCACTTTTTGCATGAAACCCCTAGGAGAGAGAAGGAAAAGAGTTTCACTATAGTGAAACCTTTTTAACCATCGTTTCACATGCGTTGAAAACTGTGTGAAACCCCCATTGAGACACAAATAGAGTTTCATCATGCAACTATGCAATTAAACCATGCAATGAGAGAGAAGTTGTGGGACCCTTGAGCATATGAAACTGTGCAATGAAACTGTGCATTGAGGGAGACGTCTATTTCATGCCAAAGTTTCACATCTTGGAAAACGGGAGGTGAAACTCTCCATTGAGACTGGCCTAAGAATTAGCAATTTATATGTACAGAAACATAATATTATAAATTAAAATCAGTAAGAACATAGCATTGAAATCAACTTCCTTACGCAAGTGAAACTGTGAAAGTTCAATTTGAATATAAATCGCATAACACATATGGTGAGTCGCACTGTTGGCCACCAATAGCCGGGTGCACCTATCATTTTCCTACTATATTTTTGTTTTTTTACCGTGCTTTGCTGTTGACGCAAGGAAGTTCTATGACTTCTATCTACTCGCTCGTAGACTTGAGACGCCTCATACTGTTTCGTCCAGGGCTGCGATGCTTCTCTATAAAAAAAAAGGGGGTTGCGATGCTTCAGTTCTTCTGACACGACTGGCTCCAGCGAGACGACGGAGAGGGCCAGCACGCCCAACCTGAGCCTGCGCGGCTTCGAGGTGATCGACGCGGCCAAGGCGGAGCTCGAGTCCGCCTGCCCCGGCGTCGTCTCATGAGCGGACATCGTTGCCTTCGCCAGCCGCGACGTGACCTTCTTGCTCAGCGGCAGCAACAACCCGGTCGACTTTGACATGCTGGTTGGCCGCTACGACGGCTGTGTGTCGCTCGACAGCGAGGCCCTCGCCAACCTGCCCCCGCCGTTTGCTGACCTCGAGAAGCTCAAGGAGATGTTCATCGCCAAGGAGTTCGACATCGAGGACATGGTGACGCTCTCAGGAGCACACACCATCGTCCGCTCCCGCTGCTACACCACGGTGCCGCAGGACTTGATGAGCCCCGATGGACGGATTGCCGAAAGGCTTGAGGTGCTTTTATACACACACGATCGACGAGTCTCTTGCACCTCCAGAAACCGATCAGCACTAAAAATAGGAACTGAAAAGGGGATGTGAATCATTTAGTAACTGAAATTCGGTGGCTTAGTGGATGGAGAAACCGATCAGCACTAAAAATAGGAACTGAAAAGGGGATGCGAATCATTTAGTAACTGAAATTTGGTGGCTTGAGTGGGCGGTGCAAGAGAGGATGTGTTGGGGCTGCTAGGTGGCATAGCTGCATGTCGAGAGAACTCCCTAGTGGGGTTCTTCTTTACGGGGGTTATAGATAAGTTTACTTCGGGCAAAGGATTGCACCTGGTCTGCCAGCGATGCCGCCAACGGCTCTACCCGCAAACCGGACGTGGAGGAGTACTAAGGACAAACAGGGCTGTCACCACCTGCTGCCTACCTCACTTCCGTGGGCTGCGAAGCAAATGAGGGTGACTTATAGCTCGGACACCACGCCTAGGCTATTTATCACTACCCTAGTGTTGGCCAGGGGTATCCGTCTTCGTCGGGGACCCTCTACTAGAGTATTCGCCAAAGGCGAACAACGAACCCGTAAACTTAATAGGATGAGTAATAACTTGAACTTAAGGATAACAACTGAGAATAGAACACAAATCTCTTACTCAAACTAGTAGGATGATCCGTAGAGGTAAGTGTGGAGACGGGACCCGACATGTTCGACACTATGTCCACCGGGTGTACAAAGGCGGAGCCTGAAGTACACCGAGTAGAGGGTCGCCAGTAACACCCGCTTTTGCATCATTTTAAAAATCATCAACATTTTGAACTTTTGAAATATAATTAAAACTTGATTTAATTTTTGCAAAACCACTCTAATTTCAAAAACCCCGCATTTAAAATCCCACCATATAGAAAATAGCTTCCTTTATTTGTTGCTCGCTTGTGAACTTATGATGGCAAAAGATGCAAGGCATAATTTAGAATTTTAAATTATGGAAATATATGCATGAGTGTCGATTTACAAATCTACGGGATAAATAATAAAAGAGTGAAATACAATCGGCGGTCCTCGAACTATCCTCACCGTGTCATCTAGGTCCCCAAACTATGAAAGTGCACCTCTAGATCCCCAAACTATTACAAATTTGTGTCATCTAGGTCCCCAAACTATTACAATTTTGTGTCATCTAGGTTCCCAAACTATTCCAAATTTTGTGTCATCTAGGTCCCCAAACTATAAAAGTGCACCTCTAGTCCCCAAACTATTACAGTACCGTGTCATCTAGGTCCCCAAACTATTTGTTAAGTGGACTGCAAATTATCATTAATTCTTAAATCAATCAAATCTCTATCTTATATAATTATAGATAATTCAATAATGATATAATTACAAACTGAAATCACTAATAGTGGACTAAATCACTAACTTATATAATTATAGATAACTCATTAATTCTTGAATCAATCGAAATCTCTAACTGAAATCACTAGCTAGACCGGGCCGATCAAATAAGTAATTTTGTCAATCGCGTATGGATGGCGCTATTTTTTTTTCTAGGAAAATTCATAAAACAAAAAATAAAAAGGTAACGAATGCAAAACTAAAAAGGGAAAACTAAAAGGTAAATCGAATGAAAAAAAAAAATAAATCACCGGCCTAGTTAGTGATTTCGAGTTATTGGTAATCCATGCGCTATAGCTCCATAGCACGCTATCCATACGCTATTGGCAAAATTGCTCATTTGATCAGCCCAGTCTAGTCGTGGGGATTTCACTTAGAGATTTCGAATGATTCAAGAATTAATGAATTATCTATAATTATATAAGTTAGTGATTTTTTTCCATTTTAGTGATTTCGTTAGTAATTATATCATTATTGAATTATCTATAACTATATAAGATAGAGATTTCAATTGATTTAAGAATTAATGATAATTTGCAGTCCACTTAACAAATAGTTTGGGGACCTAGATGACACATTTGAAATAGTTTGGGGACCTAGATGACACATGTGGAATAGTTTGGGGACCTAGAGGTGCACTTTTATAGTTTGGGGACCTAGATGTCACAACCGGAATAGTTTGGGAACCCCGATGACACAAATGAATAGTTTGGGGACCTAAAGGTGTACTTTTCATAGTTTAGGGACATAGATGACACAACGAATAGTTCAGGGGACCTAAGAAGTGTATTTCACGCATAATAAAAAATATGGAACATGTGTACTAAAATGTAAACGTGTGTTCAAGGGCATAAACATTTCCATGAATAGAACCATGAGAATAAATATACGCTTGCACAAATATATTTTACATATATCTAAAAAAGTATACATGGAATAAAGGGAAAAGAAGAAAAGGAAAAAATAGAAAAGGAATGGAAAAATAAAGAAAAGAAAGGAGAAGGGAAAAGCAAACCAGGCCTAGCCCGGCCACGGCTCAAAGCAGCGACGGCCCTCTCTTTCCCCTATTCCTTCCCTCACCGATAGTGGCTGGAGCCCACCAAATCGGCTTCACCTCCCTCCTCCGAAATCTCATGTTTGGTTTTGATAATTGATGACACTTTGTTATGCTAATCCTTTGCTCTAAGTATGCTTAAGAGATAGGATTGCATCGATGACATGGAGCAAAATGATCATGGACATGGACATTGATGATGGACATGGTGGATCATCAAGCTCACGTGTTGGAATGGAAAGGGCCGAAGATCAAGGCAAAGGTATAACTTAATAGGGTTTGCTTTCGGTGATCGAGACACTATAGAGTGTAATCACATTTTGGATAGATAGCCGACTATCAAGAGGGAATGCCATGACTAATCCGATGATGAAGTCATCTAGGTTCATATTGACTTGCATATGCATTTAGAAGATAGTAGGTTGCGAAATTGCTAACACCATGCACATGGAGATGTACATTGGTGGTGTTGGCACATTTGCAAAGGCGGCGGTGGTTTGCAGGGTTGAGTTGGGTTTGGGTTTGAGAAAATGAGATGCCTATTTTATATTGCTTGCCGGATGCAATTTGTCGGAGAAATCTTGCTAACCCTCGTGCTCAAGTTGGTATACTTGTTGGGTAGCAAGTCGAAGCAAAGGCGACAACGAATCGACAAAGTTTCGCGGAAACCGGGCGACCGGACTCTTGACCGGACGTCGAAACCGACCGAACGCCGGAGCCCCTCGACCGGGCGTCTAGTCGCCGGGTTACGGTCGATTCCGAGAGGTCCGGAATCCCGGTTTTGGCCGACGGTTGGCCCTAGTTGATGACAATCTAAATAGAGGACTAATGAGATTTATCGAGTTGACAAGCGCTTCATTGAGCAACAAGCTAAGAGGACATTGCAAACCTAAAGGAGGAGTACCCCAATTCAATTTAGAGGACTAATGAGATTTATCGAGTTGATGGTACTTCAAGAAAGGAGGTTTATATTCATTTTACATTTTGAATTTGAGTATAGGACACGCCGTACTATCAAGAGGGATTAGAACCATTATGTCAAAGCGTGCAACCAAGTGCTCATTTTCACACCACATAACCTCCAGCTCCAAACTTAGTCAGCCATTCAAACACTTTCTACTTCCCTGTTGACTAAAGTCGAAGCGGCTTCGGTGCCGCCGTGGAGCGGGCGGTGTCGCTTGATCATGTGCGGCGGTGCCGCTCATGATCTGACCGTTGGGAGGATAGTATTTATACTTTCCTTTTCTACCCCAACGGTCACCTCTTCGTGCTCCTGGCTCACATTCAACAGAAAACATCCAAGTGCACAGCTCTCTCTCCTCCATTGAAGCTCCTCACCCCCTCAAGCTAATCCATCGATTCCACCATCGATTCTTAAGTGTGAGGGCTGCAAACTTTGATTGGAATAGAGCTCCACTGATCTTCATCGTTCTAGAGGCACTTGGTTCGCACTTTGGCCAGCGGTTGTGGTCTTTTACTCTTGGAGCTTGCTCCTAGCCGGCTAGTGCGTCGCCCTTGAGCTTGCCAACTTGTGTGGCAGCCTAGGGAGGTTTGTAACACCCTCTTGCATCTAATACATTACCCCACATCTCTAGGATTCGGTTCCTAGACTTGTGAACGAGGCAAAGAGGCAAACCTTTATGGTGAGCTCATTCCTTTGTGGACCCTCAACAACGTGGACTTAGGCAAGCCTTGGTGGCAAGCTGAACCACGGGATAAATCACCGTGTCACCGTGTGCTTGATTTACTTTCTATTGCATCCATATTGTTGTTGTTGAGAGGATTTAGGGTTTGAGGCCGATCTATTTGTATACTCTTGATCTGCTTGTTTTAGCTCTCGATCTGTAATCTTTACTTGTCTAGGAACCAAGGAAAATTACTCGATCTAGTTTTCATTGGACAGTTTTTGAACTGTGAGCTGACCTTCTTCTACAGGAGCGGCGGTGCCGCTCAGAGTAGCGGTGGTGCCGCTTGGAGCGGCGGTGCTGCTCAGGAAACTGACAGTGATTTGAAGTGATTTTTGAAACAGGCCTATTCACCCCCTCTAGGCGTCCAAATGATCCTACAAGTGGTATCGGAGCTATTTACTTCGTTGAGCGCTTCACCGCGTGAAGTATGGATACCGGAGGTGGTTCGAATCAAGGCGGGGCTGAAGGCATCCACGCCAAGCCTACAGCTTCCAGCAGCGAGCTCTCCTCGTCGTCTTCTCTCTCGGCAACCACCGATCCGGAGAGAAGGGAAGCAAGGAGACAAAGAAAAGAGAAGAAAGCCGCTAAGGAAGCAAGAAGAGCTGAGCGTGAGAAAGCCAAGAAGTAAGAAGAAGATGCAAGCATGCAGTTCATTGAGAAGCTCAAAAGAAGAGATGAAAGAAAAAGAATAAGAGAAGCAAGACTCAAGAGAAGAGAAGAAAGAAGCAAGAAAGTGGTGGAACTTGATGCTCAATCAAGTGAGCTATCAAGTAGCTCCGATGACGGTGATGATGATGAGTCCTACGTGCCAAAGAACAAGAAGAATGAGAAGAAGAAGGATGAGGGCAGCAGCACCAACAAGAAGTTTGCCGCTATATCCTTTAACTATTCTTCATATTTGACTAACCGTGACAAGAAGTCTTTCATCAACGTGCCCGCCGGCAAGTTACCTCATTTCGATGGGACTAACTTTGCCAAGTGGAAGCATTTGATGAGAGCCTACCTTGTTGCTCTTCACCCCGGTCTTTGGGAGATTGTGTGTAGTGGCTTTCAACCACCGATGAATCCCGAAGCACCAACAAATGAAGAGCTACTCATGATCCACCTCAACGGGCAAGCCACAAACATACTCTTGAGCTCTCTAGATGGCAATGAATACAATAGAGTGATGAATGTTGATGTGGCCAAGCAAATTTGGGACACCTTGCACATTGCTCATGAAGGGGTTGACAAAGTGAGAAAGGCAAAGATTGACTTGTTGAAGACAAAACTCAACCGGTTTGTGATAGTTGAAGGGGAAGGTGCCCAAGAAATGTTTGACCGGTTGATGGTTCTAGTTGGAAGGATTAGAGGATATGGAGATGAAGAACTTGATGATCACAAGGTGGTGAAGGTCATGCTTGAAGCCTATGCACCTAGAAATGAGACCGTAGTCACCTTGATAAGAGACAAGAAGAGATTCGAGCACTTCACTCCTAATGATGTGCTTGGAAGATTGCTCACCTTTGATATGCAAAGGGAAGAGGCAAATGAGAGGAAGAAACTTGGTGAGTTGCAAGCCAAGTTGGATGGCATCAAGATCAAAGATGTTGCTCTCAAAGCAAGCAAGTCAAGCAAGCAAAGCACCTCCAACAAGAATAAGGGCTGCAAGCAATCAACCTCAAGTCAAGCCAAAGAGATGAAGAAAATGCAAGAACACAGTGATTCTACCTCTTCCTCAAGTGAAGATGAAGATGAAGGAGGGGCGGACATCAATGACATGGCACTGTTCATCAAGAAATACCACAAGGCCATGAAGAGAAATGGGTACAAGATGGTGCAAAGGAAGTTTCCCAACAAGAAGAAAAGAACTTGCTACAATTGTGGAAGCACCGAGCACTTTGTTGCGGATTGTCCACATGAGAACAAGAACAACAAGTACAAGAAGGACAACCCCAACAATGACAAGAGGCAAGATTACAAGAGAAAAGGGAAGAACATGGGAGAAGCACACATCGGGCATGAGTGGGACTCAACTAAAGAGTCAAGTGAGGAGGATGTGAAGATGGCAACATTTGCTATGCAAGAGACAACCTCCACACCAAAGCTCTTCTCCAACATGTCCGATGATGATTAAGATGACTCCCCTCACATTTGCCTCATGGCAAAGCGTGAGAAGGAACTTTCCAAAACTAAAGCCTCTCCAACCCTTAGTGATGAATCTAGTGAACTTAGTGATAGCTCAAGTGATGATGGGTCTAGTGATGAAGAGTATAACACCTTGACAAAGAATCTAGATCCAAAGACCAAAATGTTTATCACTAAGATGATGGAGGATTTAGAGAGTGTCCAAGCCGAGTTAGAAACTAGAGAAAGTGAACTCACTAGACTTGAGAAGCTCTATGTTGACAACAAAGACGCTCTTGAGTTTGAAAGAAGTGAGGTGGCCTCCTTACAAAAGAAACTTGTAAAAGAAAAGGACGACCATGCTCTCACAAAGAAAGCTACTATTACCCTTAATGGAAAGTATTGTGACTTACAAGAAAAGCACAAGCAACTTGAGGGGAAATATAGTCTTCTTTGGGAGAGCAACTCACATCTCTCATCCACAAAGGACAACTCTACTCCCTCCACAAGCAATGGATGTGGTAAATGTTTCAACCTAGACTTGAAGAGTCAAGCCACAAACCTTGCAAACATGGAAGCAATGAAGAAGGAGATTGCTAGACTCAACACTTTGGTTGGAAAAGAGAAACAAAGTGTCAAGAAAACAAAAGAGTGGCAAAGAAACTCAACCAAAGAGGCCACAATACATTGATGGAAGAAATCCTAGAATCAAGGATGGGCTAGGCCATACTAGAGGAGCCAAAACAAATGGAAGAAAAATGGTTAATGGCTATGAGTGTGTCTAGTTCTGGAGCAAAGGGAAGATGAGTACAGATATGCACGCACAGCATACCGCGCACCGCGCCCGGCTCCGGCGGCAAAGCCAAGCGGCAGTGCCGCTAGGACGAGCGGCGGTGCCGCTGCCCCTAAGAAAGGGAAGGCAACTCATCGACCTCCTGTCCAGCAATAGCCCATCAAGAAGGTTGGTCAAGCAAAACAGGTTGTGCAGAAATAGCAGAAAACAATTTGGGCCAACCCAAATAGATTTGCATACCATCCCAAGGCTCAATCAACAAGACAGAGTTTGAGTTCTTGCTTTGTACTGAAGAACAACAGCAAGGGGGAGGTTTATGCCAAATATGTTGGCAAGGACAGAAATGTTTATTTGCATACTTCAATTTGGGTTCCCAAAATTCTTGTGACTAACATGAAAGGTCCCAAGGAGCTTGGGGGCCTAAACTTATGAACTAATGCTTTTTGCGGGCATACTCCTCCTCAGGTGTATCAAGTTGGGTGCTTGATAGTGGATGTACAAATCATATGACCGGAGAAAGGAGTATGTTTTCTTCATACTCTCCTAATGCCGATCCAAGTGACAACATTCAATTTGGAGATGACGCTAAGGGAAGTGTGATGGGTCTTGGTAAAATCGCTATCACAACCAATCACTCTATATCCGATGTCTTGCATGTTGAATCCCTAGGATACAATTTGTTGTCGGTCTCACAACTTTGTGGGAAAGGCTACAATTGTCTCTTTACGGATGTTGGTGTGGAAGTCATTAGTAGGGAGGATTCCTCTATTGTCTTCACGGGTAAACTCAAGAATAAGCTCTACTTAGTTGATTTCAACAAAAGTGAGACTAAGCTTGAGACTTGTCTAATGGCAAAATCTAGCATGGGTTGGCTTTGGCATCGCCGACTAGCTCATGTTGGGATGAGGAACTTGGCCAAACTACAAAAGGACAACTACATCATTGGACTAACAAACATTGATTTTGACAAAGACAGGATTTGTAGCGCTTGCCAAGCTGGAAAGCAAGTAGGTGTACCTCACCCACCAAAGAGCATCATGACCACTACACAACCTTTGGAGTTGATTCATATGGATCTCTTTGGACCGATTGCCTACCTTAGCATCGGGGGTAATAAGTATGGACTTGTTATTGTTGATGATTATTCCCGCTTCACTTGGGTTTTCTTTGTCTTTGATAAGTGCCAGGTATAAGAGAAGGTGAAAACCTTCATTAGAAGGGCTCAAAGAGGATTTGATCTTCCAATCAAGAAAGTGAGAAGTGACAATGGAAGTGAATTCAAGAACACCCAAGTTGAAGAATTCCTTGATGAAGAGGGCATCAAACATGAGTTTTCGGTTCCATACACCCCTCAACAAAATGGAGTTGTAGAGAGAAAGAATAGAACACTCATTGACATGGCAAGAACAATGCTAGATGAATACAAGACTTCGGACATCTTTTGGTGTGAAGCCATCAACACTGCGTGTCATGCAATCAACCGTCTCTACCTCCACAAGAAACTCAAGAAGACCTCATATGAGCTACTAACCGGTAATAAACCGAAGGTATCTTACTTTAGGGTGTTTGGGTGCAAGTGTTTCATTCTTAACAAGAAGCCCCGAACCTCTAAGTTTGCACCTAAAGTGGATGAGGGTTTTCTTCTAGGTTATGGATCAAATGAGCATGCCTATCGTGTCTTCAACAAAACCACTGGTAGGGTTGAAGTCACTATAGATGTGACATTTGATGAATCTAATGGCTCTCAAGTAGAGCAAGTTGATCAAAGTGTTGTAGGAAAGGAGGATCCACCTTGTGAAGCTATCAAGCAATTGGCTATCGGTGACATTCGACCACAAGAAGATAAAGCCACTGAACAAGAGGATCATCAAGATGCTGCTGCACCAATTTCCGCTGACGTACTTTCGATGATAGGGGGCAGCCCACACCTTTGAAATTCAGCGGCGGGCGGTGCCGCTCCCCCCACCTCAGCAAAGACCTACTCCAAAACCTACATCACCAGTTAGAGCACTTGATCTTGCTCCTATACTTGAAGCTGAGGATGATTATGAAGAAGAAGTTGAGAATGATGAAGTTGATCACCCACAGCTACGACAAACCATTCAACGGGATCACCCCGTTGAGAACATTCTTGGGAGTCTTCGAAAGGGAGTAACTACTCGATCACATCTAGCTGCATTTTGTGAACATTACTCCTTTGTCTCTTCTTTGGAACCTACCAAGGTAGAAGATGCTCTCAAGGATGCCGCTTGGTTGCTAGCCATGCAAGAAGAACTCAACAACTTCGAGAGAAACCAAGTTTGGGACTTGGTAGAAAGACCAAAGACAAACATCATCGGTACCAAATGGGTCTTTCGAAACAAGCAAGATGAAGATGGTCAGGTTACAAGAAACAAGGAAAGATTGGTGGCTCAAGGTTTCACTCAAGTAGAGGGCTTGGACTTCGATGAAACATATGCACCGGTGGCAAGATTAGAAGCAATCCGCATTCTTCTAGCCTTCGCTGCCCATCATGACTTCAAGCTATACCAAATGGATGTCAAGAGTGCATTCCTCAATGGCCCTTTGCAAGAGGAGGTCTACGTTGAGCAACCACCGGGTTTTGAAGACCCCAAGTATCCTAACCATGTTTACAAGCTTAAGTAAAGGCTCTATGGGCTTAAGCAAGCACCAAGAGCATGGTATGAATGCCTTTGACACTGTTATAGCATAATATTACAAGTTAAATAACATGAAATAAGGGCTCAAGTCAAAGACAAACATAAGTCTAGGGGTTTAACTAACATAATTCCACGAATTTTTGGTGTTTCGTAACTCTCCAACTTGATAGATAATTGCGAGAGAAGAATGGAGAAAGTTCCGAATATACAAGACATATGAAGACAAGACTTAACCGTGAAGCAACTCAACCCAAAAAAATCCGAACTAAAACATTCTAGAAGATACCAGAGGACACCGAAAAAGACGGGATGCGATCACCATGGGCACTCCATGTTCTAGGATGCCTCTACACAAAATTTGAAGCCATGTAGGCCACAAGACCAGCATCGGGTCACCCCCATCAACCTCCCCTTTCTAGGTCGGTTTACTCCCGACATTGAGGTTGTTTCTACACCGTTCTTTGAAGGTCGGTTTGATTCAAGGGTTGACGTTCATTGCCAAGTACTATATAAGAAGACCTTGACCCGAGCTGATAACAATTTCATTATCATACTCATTCATCAACTCATACCCATCTAGTCCAGCCAAGTCTAGACCTAAGCCCTAATTCATACTAGAAGTAGTTAGCTACATAGCTAGTTCTAGTTGAAGATCAAGTTCATCTTGAGTTCCCGATAGTCAAGAAGTAGCAAGGATCATCGTTCTTGAGACTTCTCTCTTGTATTCGATCTTGTCCACTCTTATATCTAGAATACAATTGTTATGGCTTTGATCTATATAATTATTATATTCTTATTGATATGTGTTTATGCTTGCTATGATTATATGTTTAGTTTAGTAAGATTGCTTTATATTTTATGCATGGGATTGTATAGCATCCATATAGATGATCACTATGTGGGTGATAAGCAATGTGTAAACGTGGTGTTTATACAACGTTTATCTCTTTTGCACCCTACATTGTAAGTAGATTATTCATTGACAGCCATATTGAGTCCTTTGGAATCCACCCTCCGAATGTAGGACAAGTCGAGCCTATAATTACGGTGATGAACAAGTTTCATCCTTGTTTGTCATTGGTAATGCTTGCCATGTGTAGAAGTAATTCAACCTTGCCATGATAGCTAGATGTATTGCACTAATTGTAGTATTCATTGACATATATGATTAGGAGTATCTTAGGAATATTCATTCTATTCTTTCTATAACATGTTAATAGCTCGTATGATTCTAGTGGCTTATGATGATCTTAGACTTGGGTATTTATCATTTATATAATTATCTTTATCCTGGATGACTTATCCTGTTGAGTTATGCATATGGCTACTCTGCATTACACTACCACGTAAGGTGGATCTCATAAATAAATCACAATATAAATCATTAGATATCCTTTCTCTCTACCTTTCCATAGACTCCCTTCCCTGTGGTAAAATATAAATACGATACCCCAAACTCCCGGTGAAGTGCTACAATTGGTATTTCTATAGATTCATAAAAGTAGCAGATATCATGTTCATTCTTTTATCAAGGCCAATCAAGAATACCATGCCCCGCATTTCTTTGAGCGTTATTGCTAGGGTGATCATCATCCTAGTGTATAGGTAATGCCTAGAAATGAGTGGTATACCTTGAGTACATATCCCGGTGAGATTAACTTCACTATGGATAATGATGCTAAGTTTACATCCCACTACTAACACCGCCTAACTCCGCTTTGTTGGATCATGAGGTTAATCCCATATCCAAGCTAACATGATTAGATAGATATCCCATATATATTTCTTTCACCTTCCTAATTGGGATCGTGTAAGAAATATCAACAATGGTTTAAGGAGTTCTTGCTCAAACAAGGTTTTATCATAGGGAAGGCCGATCCTACTCTCTTTACACATAAAGTAAATGGTGATATATTTGTGTGCCAAATATATGTCGATGACATAATATTTGGTAGCTCTAATCATGTGTATGTTGAGCAATTTAGTATGACTATGACAAAGAGGTTCAAATGTCCATGATGGGTGAGCTCAAGTTCTTCCTTGGCTTTCAAGTCAAACAAATGAAGGAAGGAACTTTCATTAGCCAAACCAAGTACACCCAAGACATGTTGAAGAAGTTTGATATGGCTAAGGCTAAGCCAATCAAAACTCCAATGCCAAGCAATGGACATCTTGATCTTGATGAAGAAGGGGCTGCCGTAGACATAAAGGTATATCGTTCCATGATCGGCTCTCTTCTTTATCTTTGTGCATCTAGGCCCGATATTATGCTTAGTGTGTGCATGTGTGCTAGATTTCAAGCTAATCCAAAGGAATGTCATAATGTGGCGGTTAAGAGAATCTTGAGATATCTAGTTCACACCCCAAACCTTGGCTTGTGGTATCCCAAGGGTTCCAAGTTCAATCTACTTGGCTATTCGGATTCCGATTATGTTGGTTGTAAAGTAGATCGAAAAAACACCTCGGGGACATGTCAATTCCTTGGACGGTCCTTGGTGTCTTAGAGCTCTAAGAAGCAAAATTGTGTAGCCCTATCCACCGCCGAGGCCGAGTATGTGTTGGCGGTCATTACCGAGTATATTATACCGCCAACTTATATCCAATTCTTGAGAAAGGGGCAAACTTATGATACATATACCTTTACTTCTAACCTAGTTCCACTTGTATTCGTAGAAATTATGTCTTGTTTGTATAAAAGTGAAAACAGTACAAAGTCGCCAAATAAATTAGAAAGCGTATTGAATAAAAGACGCCAAGGAGTGGATCAATCAAGAGGACCAAACCCATCCGCATCACAATTTGGCCCATGCACCACCATAGGCCCAACATGTGAATGACAAAACGCGCGCCATGAGAGCACCGGGGCCGGGAGGCAACTAGGCCGATATCTTCACTAAGCCTTTCGACCAAAGTTCCCGGTTTTCTCTGGGCGGTTTGGAGCGAACTTCAAATATTGCATGCGGTGCAAAGTTTGTTTCCGCAAGAATAGCTCGAAAGGAGAGCCCTCCATTCCCTCCTCCTCTCCACTATATAAAGAGAGGCACTCCTCACACACTCACACACAACACACTACACATCACATTGTTACATTCTCACCTTGAGCACCACTCTCTCCCCTTCATTAGTTTAGTAGTAGGATTCGAGTTAGGCAAAGCTTCAAGGAGGGCTTGTCTCCTTGGAAGGATCTTTTGGTAATTTACTATGAAGTTCTTTCCTTTATTCAAGTCTCATTATTTATATAATTCAATGCATATGAACTAGAGTATAGTTATCCTCATGTTATATTCATATTATGCCAACTAGAGTATAGTTAGTATAATGTGATAATTAACATGACTAACTTTAGGCTAATTGAATCATATTTTATTCTTGGGACATAGTAGAACTAAGTTCGAGTGATGGTCTGGTGTACCTTCGGGTTTACCTTTACTCTTGCCTGTCGATCCGTAGGGTCGGGGTACCGAGGGGGGTTTAGGTAGTTTTCTATAAACGTAAGCGTGGTGCTTAGGTCTATAGAGAATCATCTAAATGCCAATCCCATGGTAGTGAGGTAGGGGTTCCGCAGGGTGACAACTCTTCCTATATAAGCACTCCTCCACGCCCCTATTGGAGTCTTATCAAGTGTCACCGGGTCATTCTATATACATTATCTCGGGCATCTCCTCATCACTTTAGCCCATCTCTCTCTATGAACCATGAATGACATATGTAGACTATAGTCTGACGCATTGGCGATATTAGAATAGCCAACTCAACATAGGTTTTTCCTTTCTTGTTATTTCCTATTTATTCCTTCTAGTGCTCAAGAAGTGTGTGTGTCACCACTATCTCCAATATTATTGTCACTTATCCCCATACATGATTAGTGGCTATCCATACATACATTGTGGGCTATCATCATCATATTAAATCTAAACCTCCTTCCCATGGGAAAATATAAATGAACGATACCCGATACTTATTGAAATGCTCTATGATAGATCCGCTCTTTTGAGACCCATGCAATATTCAATTTATCTATCACCCGACACTCTCTCGTAATTATCATTAAGGATAATATTTATTCTTAGTGATTGCGTTAAGAAATGTCACCCTAAGCATTTCTGGCGCCGTAGTTCGGGGATGGGTTCTAAACCCGTTTCTAGTAATTCCGCTAGAAACCACATCCCGGTATGTTGCAGGACTAATGTTGTGCTCAACTACTTTGGATGAAGCAAACCTTAAAGGATTTCGGATGTCATTTCACAAAGATACCTCTTCTTTTGTGACAACATGCCATCAAGCTCGCAAATAACCCGTAGCATCACTCTAGAAATTAAACACATAGACATCCGTCATCACTTCTTGAGAGACCACGAATTAAAAAGAGATATCTTGTGCTACCATGTGAGCACCAAAAAGCAACTAGATATCTTCACTAAGCCTCTCGACGAGACAAGGTTTTGCGCTTTGGATTGAACTAAATATACTTGATTCTCGCAACCTATCTTGAAATGCTCATGCCTCTGTTTGTGAGAACTAGTATGAGTAAAAAAATTATTTGAAAAGTTTACGTGGTGTCTTTCAAATTGTTTTCAAAGTTAGACTCAAAGAGCATGGTCACTGTTTTTGATTGATGATCCGATCGCCATGAAATTTGAGTCACATATGTCTATATAGCATATGAGGAGAGTCACTTAGGAAGCAAGTTTAACTCGCTCTCTTTTCGGGGAGCGGCGGTGCCGCTCGGCCCGGGCGGCGGTCGGTGGTTTTCGGGCGAAAATCAGCCCTCACACGATCACCGTGGGACCTATTTCACGGGGCCCACAACATCTTTTCCTCTCCTCTCTCATTCACTCTCATCCCGGTCCTCTTCCTTTCTCCCGTGGGCGGCGGAGGCGACCCGCCACCACCGCTCCCGCTGCCCGTCCCGGCACCGCCGCTTCCGGCGGTGCCGCTCGCGCGCGCCGTGCCGCCGGCCATCTCCACGACGCCCGTGCCCACGGCTGCGGGGGCCGCAGCCTCTCTTTTCTTCCCTCTTCAATCCTCGGTGAGAAACCCTAACCGCCCCGATCTATGCCTTGTGATGAAATTGGTCATGGATTTTTGCAATTTGTGATAGAATGAAGGTTCTAGATCATGAGAAAATTGTTGGTTTGATTTGATTTGAGGTTTTGGGATGAACCCCATCCATGGCATGCATGGGTTGACCAAGCGGCACTTGCCGGTTTTGGTTGAAAAGCAAAATCTTGTTGGTCATCTCTAATATCCTTTGAATCAATGAGTCAAACAAATTGAATCAAAATTCATGATCTAAGAAACTTTATTCAAAACCTAAATCCATGGCAACTTTCATCACTTTTTCAATTTGAGTCATGTTTCGAACTTCCGTTGGGATGGTAGGTAGGTATACATGTGTTTTAACTATTGCATAAGATAGTTGTCGAATTAATTGACGGGCAACCAACCCGAGCGGCGGTGCCGCCGGGAGACTGATTCAAACAAATCGGCCCATTGATCAACTTGAAACACCTATTTTATGCAATAACTAACACCCATGCATATCTATCTATCACACCAAAGACTTCCGATAACTGATTTGGACCATTTGCATGCATAGATGGAGCATGGTCAAGGCAAAGGAAGTGCCAAGAGGAAGGCTTTGGAGAAGCGGTTTCCTCGCAGGGGCGAGGCGAGCTTCTACTCCTTCTCGGGAGACCTACATTGGCAGCGGCGGGGAAAGAGAAAGGGAGTTGAGGCGTGAGTTGAGGTGTGGCGTAAAGATTCCGTGAAATTGGATGCCCTAGTACTCCCATTGACATTTGGACCTTTGATGACTCCTACATGAGAAATTATGAGGAGCGGATCCATTTGAGGAGACCTCCGGATGACAAGTATGGCTCACGGAGGGTTGACTACTCCACAGGGGAGTAGGTTGAGCACCGAGGCTAGGAGGGTGAATCCCTACACCACTCCTAAGGACCTAGGAGTTGACTATAGGTTCCGGAATGTGTTCCATTCTCGACTTCTATGCCTCAAATGTCCTCAAGAAGAGAGAGCCCCCAGATTAGACGGATGCACTACATTGACTAGGATCTTCGAAGGCTAAGGGTGAGCCCGGGATTAACAGCCATCGGGGGGCTTGTGAGAAGCATGAGCTGAGGAACTTGATGGAGTTTCGAAGATGATTGGAATGCCGAGATACTTGGACGCTTTCATGCCACCTACTTTCCGGAGAATGAGAACACTATGCATTGGATGACCGAGGGTGTTCACTACTCGCTTGACTTTGTCACCTTCTCTAGATTCTTGGTTTTGGCAAAGAAGCATAGGAAATTCACTCCCATTCATGCCGAGAAGAAGCTTGATGCTACAGCTATCAGATACATGTGGAGGGATCCTAGGAAGGTAGATGGGTCGGTGAGAGGGTTGAGCAGCTTCTACTACATTCTCAACAACCTTCTCAGGAACACCATTGATCCCAAGGATGGTGCAGCCTCAAACTTGCATGGTTGGGTGAAGAATTTGCTAGCCAGACTTCCTCCAAGAGGTGAGAGTTTCAATGTGCCTGCATACCTTTGGATGGAGTTGGCTGATGCTATGGATGATGGTAGGAAGAGCTTGCCCTACGCTCCCTACATCATGTATGTGATTGAGAGGGTATCCGACTTGAGGTTCAACAAGACAGATGAGCACAAGGCTTACAACCTCGAGCGGATCATGCCAGCAGTAGCAGCTTCAGAGGCACCAGCTAGAGAGGATACTCCACCTTCACCCTCAGAGGTTCCAGAGAGCTCCCATGCTAGAGCTAGTAGGGGCAAGAGCAGACTTCAAGAAGAAGATGACTACATGGATGAAGGCCATGTTTGAGACTTGCACCTACTCCACAGCGTCTGCTCGCCACAGAGTTGAGTGTAGGCAGAGGGAGGACAGAGAGCGTGCAGGGAGTCACACCACTTTCACCTATCCCTTCTCCACCTCGCTTTGTGCTTCCCAAATTGTCGAGTCTGCAGAGTCAGAGGACACTACTGTAGAGCAGGAGCTTGACTGGGATGAAACGCTTGGTGACTTTGTGCGGAGGCAGCAGCAGCAGCCACAGTCTCCAGAGGATCCACCACCTTGACGCTCTACACGCTTCACCTCTACTACACACATTGCCGCAGGGGCTGTGATTTCTTCTACTTTAGAGGAGGAGGAGGAGCCGGGTGACGACGAGGAGGACGGGACGAGGAGGAGGGCAAAGGTGCTCTCGTGTGACTTGATCTCTCTTTTCTTTTCTCCTTTTTGGTGCTTTGTGCCAAAGGGGAGAAAAAATTAGAGGGGTCAAAACTTTTCGCACCTTCGATTCTTTTTTACCTTTATTTAGCATGTCCTAGAGAGTTAGAGCTTGAGAGTAGGTTTCAAAACTATTTGTGAACTTGTAATAATGCAACTTATTTGACTCTTTTCGTATGATTTATGGACATGTGTTTGATTTGTGATATTTAGCTTGTCATATTCATGTTGTTCATTCATAATTTTATATGTTTCATTCATGTTGTGGAATTTCTGTTGGCTGGCAGACCTGTTTTGGACAGAGCGGCGGTGCCGCCAGTCAAAAAACACTGCTTGCTCTCTGAGTGCTTAAACTGTCATGATTGCATCACGTATATTCTTCGACACTCTTGTTGGCACTTGACACCCCACATACAGGCATGGATGTAGGGGAGGTCCCTACATCACCTAAATGTGTGAAATTTGACCTCTTATGTCAAAATTGAGAATTCAAACTCACTCACACATTTAGGGGAGGTCTCACCGCCTAAATATGTGACTCTTGATAATGAGAGATCATTTTGAGCATTCAAGGCTCACTCACATATTTAGGGGAGGTACCTACATCCATGGCTCGAAAAATCTCTAGTATTTGACTATCTTTTTGTAAGCTCTAATTAGGTTGTCACCAATCACCAAAAAGGGGAGATTATAAGTGCAATCAACCTCTAATGTGGGTTTTAGCGTTGATGACAATCTAAATAGAGGACTAATGAGATTTATCGAGTTGACAAGCGTGCAACAAGCCAAGAGGATATTGCAAACCTAAAGGAGGAGTACCCCAATTCGATCTACAGCTGGTACTTCAAGAAAGGAGGTTTATATTCATTTTACATTTTGAATTTGAGTATAGGACACGCCGTACTACTAAGAGGGATTAGAACCATTGTGTCAAAGCGTGCAACCAAGTGCTCATTTTCGCACCACATAACCTCCTGCTCCAAACTTAGTCAGCCATTCAAACACTTTCTACTTCCCCTTGACTAAGGGTTTGGCGGTGGTTTGCGAGGTTGAGTTGGGTTTTGGGTTTGAGAAAATGATATGCCTATTTTATATTGCTTGGATGCAATTTGTACTTTCCTTTTCTACCCCATCTTGCTAACCCTTCGTGCTCCCCGCTCAAGTTGGTATACTTGTTGGGTAGCAAGTCGAAGCAAAGGCGACAACGAACGACAAAGTTTCAAGAGAAACCCGTGACCATCGACTCTTGACCGTGAGGGCTGAAACCGACCGGAAGAGAGTCCCTCGGCCGGAGCGTCTAGTCAGCACTTGGTTCACACTTTGGGTCGATTCTAGAGAGGTCCGGAATCCTGGTTTTTGGCCGAGCCGGGCGTCGGAGCTTGCCAACCGGACTCTGGCGACCTAGGGTTTGTAACGACCCTTGTACATCTAGTGGGACCCGGGTAGCTTGTCGTTTGTGACCGGACTCATGACCGGAGCGTTAGGTCACTATGACCGGAGCGGAACGGCAAAGAGGCAAACCTTTGGGTGAGCATTCGTGGAACAAGATGCATGCGGAGGCGTGTTTTGAACACCAACGACTCTATTTTTGTGATGGGGCTATACATATGTGTGTGGCCGATCATTTGAGCTCTCTCTTGCACATTTGATCATTCTAACTCTCCTGTGAGCTGAGAAAACTCCTCTCCACTCATCTCTCTTGCCTAACTTCAATCTTTGGTGAGATTGAGAGAGAATCCATGTGCATTGCATTGTTGATTGCATCTAGAGGCACTTGATCCTTGGAGGAGCCACTGGGATTCTTGTTATCTTGGGAATTTGCTTGGTTCCCCCCCTAATGGCTTGGAGTTCCTACAAGTGGTGTTGAGCTCGATTGGTGATTGTTCGAGGCCACACCGGTGGACTTGTGAGGGGTTGATCCTTACCCCGCGAGAGATTTGTGAAAGGATTCACTACTAGATTGCTCGTGGCTTGTGGACCCCCTCTTGTGAGTGATTCATTGAGCTCCCACCATGGGATTTGGCACCAGCCATTAAGCTTGTGAATCATCAAGTGGGTGTATCGCCGAACGAGGAGTAGCGTGTTGGCAAACACGTGAACCGTAAGTGCAATCAACCTCTAATGTGGGTTTTGGCGTTGATGACAATCTAAATAGAGGACTAATGAGATTTATCGAAAAGACAAGCGAGCAACAAGCCAAGAGGATATTGCAAACCTAAAGGAGGAGTACCCCAATTCGATCTGACAATCAAGTACTTCAAGAAAGGAGGTTTATATTCATTTTACATTTTGAATTTGAGTATAGGACACGCCGTACTACTAAGAGGGATTAGAACCATTGTGTCAAATTTGCAACCAAGTGCTCATTTTCACACCACATAACCTCCTGCTCCAAACTTAGTCCTCCATTCAAACACTTTCTACTTCCCAAGACTAAGGTTTGATGAGGCGGTTGTTGCTATTCACCCCCATGCGGTTGGGAGGATAGTATTTATACTTTCCTTTTCTACCCCAACGGTCACCTCTTCGTGCTCCCCGCTCACATTCGACAAAAAACATCCAAGTGCTCTCTAGATGGCTCTCCTCCATTGAAGAATCCTCACCCCCTCAAGCTAATCCTTCGATTCCATTGCCATCGATTCTTGAGTGTGAGGGCTGCAAACTTTGATTGGAAGGGAGCTCCAACCGATCTTCATCGTTCTAGCGGCACTTGGTTCGCACTTTGACCGGTTGTTGTGGTCTTTTACTCTTAGAGCTTGCTCCTAGCCGGATCTAGTGGTCGCCCTTGAGCTTGCCAACTTGTGTGGAGCCTAGGGAGGTTTGTAACACCCTCTTGCATCTAATACATTACCCCACATCTCTAGGATTCGGTTCCTAGACTTGTGAACGAGGCAAAGAGGCAAACCTTTGTGGTGAGCTCATTCCTTTGTGGAACCTCAACAACGTGGACTTAGGCAAGCCTTGGTGGCGAGCTGAACCACGGGATAAATCTCCGTGTCACCGTGTGCTTGATTTACTTTACATTGCAATCATATTGTTGTTGTTGAGAGGATTTAGGGTTTGAGGCCGATCTATTTGTATACTCTCGATCTGCTTGTTTCAGCTCTCGATCTATAACCTATACCTGTCCAGGAACCAAGGAAAATTACTCGATCTATTTTTCATTGGACAGATTTTGAACTGTGAGCTGACCTTCTTCTGCAGAAGCGGCGGTGCGCTTAGTGGAGCGGGCGGTGCCGCTAGGTTCAAGCGGCGGTGCCGCTTGGTAACCCGACAAATAAGCTCGAGTTGATTTTGAAACACGCCTATTCACCCCCTTCTAGGCGTCCAAATGATCCTACATGAACCTTGGTAAAAAATCATCATGTCAAGTGAACTTGCTCGTTGGAGATTTCTTTGACATCGGTGATTGGCCACAACCTCTACTCTACACCGTCGGTATTGTATCCTAGCTCCTCGTTGCTTTACCTTCATAGCTTTGCCTAGAGTAGTTGGTTAGCTTTTATAGCTTGTGTAGCTTCTAGTGACATATTTAGTTAACCTTACTTGTTCACCTAGGAGTAAATTAGCAACCTAGTCCTTGTGTGTGATTAGAGATCATAGAATTGATAGAATTGCTAGGTGGCTTGCCTAGATAGCTTGTAGCACCGCTTGTTACGCCGCCATCTTATCTACTAACCGGACTATTTAAGTGTTGTTGTAGAAATTTTTATAGGCTATTCATCCCCCTCTAGCCATTAGGACCTTTCATCCTCCCGACGGCACGCCGGTCCCGCCCTCCCTCCCGCCGTACACTAGCCATCACCACGGCAAGCTCCGGCCCAACGTTCGAACGCGTGGTGCTCGCCTCCAATCTCCCTCCCTCCCTTCCCGTTGCGTGCAATCCTATTTATCCCCAAATCGGGTGTCCGCGCCGATTACTAATGAGCAAGGTGCTCAAAGATTATTAAGGAGCAAGGTGCTCAAGTTTATGACGAGTTGTGATTGACATGCGATAATAGCCATGATGTTAAATTGTGGATACCTGATAGTGCATAGTGGTATGAGCCTGATAATGTAGCTATGGAGCTAAGTTGGATGACGCGATCACCCACATTGTCCACGCTCATACGTTTATAACTAAGAACTTACTCGAGGTAATAAAATGGACCTTCCAACCAAAGAGGTGGGTGGTAATAATCTATAGTGATGTGGATTATTACGTCAGGAATCGCCGTGAGGGGTTCCTGCGGAGAGATACTTGCCTCCCTAAGGACCGGTTCATAGACCTTCTACCTAGTGCGATATTATGTACAGCCACACGCCGGGATGGGGCGGATTGATTCCACACCTGTCGGTATTTGTTAACGCAAACAGAAAAATCCGCAAGCGCACGGATACCGATGTAGCCTTCACCGAAGAGTATTCTTCCAAGGTATCAATTTTCATGGGGAACGTGAAGTGTACTAATTAAGGGTTAAAGTTGTCCAAGGATAACTATATGTTTTTGTGGGGAGAGAGAGAAAGTCTCTAAGGTTTCTCTAATTGATCTAAGAATCAAAGATACTTCAAGGTTTACTTATTTTTGGGACATTAGAACACTAGCCACAGAAAGGGATGAGAAGGGGGCTAGGAAGCTCCAACAAGGTCCTACAAACACTAACCCGAATGTGGTGGAACACGCCGGCCATCAAGGCCGTCACCACCACCGGGCTTACCACAAACTATCTGTGGGATTGGGTGCAATTCCTGTGTAACCGCTAGACTAAGCACCACGCCTAATCTAAAGATTACTACTCTAGCGTTGCAAAGACTAGAGCACTTGATGCAAGCGAGAATCTAATAAATAAAGTAGAAGTAAATGTTGAATGAAATTGAATAAAGAATTTAGAGTTAATAAATGAAGAACCTAGAGATTGTTGAAGACGAACTAGTTGCTGCAAAAGTACAAAGTTGAAGAAGATCCGACAGTCCGGCTCTTCAGCTTTCTCCTCTCCTTCTCTCCTTAATCTGATTTACAACTAGATGAACTAGACAACTAGAGGGACCTCTCTTCTAATAGAAACCCCAGCTTTTGCTCTGTAGATAGCTAATGAGAGATGATGCCTTGGGGCGCCCCTAGGGTTGCTTATATAGTCCTCGAGGTGGAGTAGGGGCCAAGCAACTCTCCGTAGTTGTAGGATCAAACCAACCTTGAATAACGGCTTAGATTGCACCTCAATGAGGGTTTAGAATTGACCTCCAAAGTAGGCTAGAGTTGGACTTTGGGCCGGGCGGCGCGCGCCAGGGGAGGGCGGCCGTGCCCAACCCATGCCAGTGGGCCCATCTTCTCGAGTCTTCTAGGGTCTTCTTGTGTAGGAGCCAAGCCCAGTTGCTTCACGGACAAGTTTTTATATCGTATGGCTTGCAAACTCTAGCATTTTCCTGTTTAATCCCTGAAAATATATAAATCACCAAAACTCGTAGAATTATGTCAGCGAGGCCCCTAGTCTATGTTGATATTCATTTTATGCCCTTATTTCATGTTTAGTTGACTATTAAAAGTATACAATAAGAGGTGTCAACAAGCTCCCCCAAGCTTACCCTTTGCTAGTCTCTAGCAAAGCAATGGATCGAGTGCTACAATGCTTTCACGCCTCAAAAGTACACAAGCTTTCAAACAAGAATTCATCTCCAAAAATAGAAAATATTATTCTAACTTTAAAGTTTTCTATCATGGGGCTTATAGCCTTCACTTGGGTCTTGAGCAATTGAAAGACAGAACAATCAAGTGAAGCACTATGTCTCAAGCTCTTAGATCAACTATTATCCTGGATTTTTGCAAGATTTTCAAAATAAAACTTCGAGATTCCAGTGTATGAGAGTTTTGTGAGGGTCATATATGGTGAAAGTGGTATATGGTGTGAATATGATAGTGGTATATGATAGTAGTGGTGAAATGTGGACCCCTTTTTTTTTTTTTTGCTCCTTGAACCTATCTCTCCTTTGGATATATTATAGAGGACCTGTGTTCTATACTCTTTTTTCTTTATTATTATTTTTTTCTCCTTTTTTTTTAGAGAGGTGGGTCCTACTCATCCTCGGATTTGTGTCCCTTTTTCTCTCTTTTATTATTTTAGAGATGTGGGCTCTACTGGAGTCCTCGAACACTTGTCTATTTTTCATCTCTTCTATTTAGGGAGGTAGGCTCTACTCGCCCGTGAGCCACATCAATGTGAAAATTCACAAACTTGCCGTCATCACAAATTACAGTGAAACAAAGTACTATTTCAATCCTATCAAGCCGGAGATCATGGCTTAAAGAGAACAATTTGATTATGTTACTGCACAAACCTCAATGTGAATGATTTGAAGCATCACAATGACGTAAATTTGATTATGTTACTGCACAAACCTCAATGTGGGCTTAAAGACAACAATTTGATTATGTTACTGCACAAACCTCAATGTCAATGTGAACAATTTGATTATGTTACTGCACAAACCTCATCCATATCACCATTGCTTCCTCTTGATCTATCACAAGCAATCCACAAGTTTCAAGTCAACTACAGATATGCCTTGGGCAAGTTGTACCACCAATCTTGTGGCTTATCTGCCAATATTTTCCATGTTTTCTAGCATGTTGTCCTACTGCTATTTAATTAATCAATTCGTAGTTAGAAGAAAAGGAGGCTACAAGTAGGCAGAAAGGAGACCCTCCTATATCTAGCTGTGTTGTCTGCTTCATACGTGTTGCTTTCGTGTAGAGAATTTACATGTTAAGAGCCAAGCTTGATCAACAGTGGCATCTTTGAAAACTCGGATGGCAACAAAAGGAGTGTCTATTCGATCGGTCAAAAAACAAAAGGAGTGTCTCAGATTTGGAAGGCAGTTCTGCTGAGAAGAACAGTATTAACACTACTTCTCTCAAGTAGTATGGTATGTTGTTCTCACTTGACCTATTATTGGGTTCAAGTGTTCAACTGTTGATCTTTGGAGTTGCTCCTTACTGTGATGTCATATATGCATTTCTGCTTTTCGGAACATATATAATAAGGTTCTTAGTTTTTTAGGCTTGGTTTCTCTTAAGGATGTATCTTCTGTGCTATTTCATGCATTAGAAGTTATTGTTAGACTTAGACCCAACACTAAACTGGATCAGCAAGCATCGTGGTTTTATTTCTTGCATTAATCTGGCAGAAGATCTTCTAGAGTGCTCGCATATGTGCACTTTATGTCCTCCTTGATAGTATTTTGATTAAATTGAGTAGATTAGTTTACCATCATAGGCATTGTGATCTGCATGCACACACAAGTCAATATTTTTATTCACTGTGAAGACCTCGAAATAATACTGAACTATTTAATCTCATAACTCTTATTTTTTCTCGAATACACAAAAGATTTGTGCATCTTTGTATTTAAGAAGAAGAGTTTTTACACCGTGCACGGGCGCGTCTTAGGAGGGTAAGATTTACAATAGGCACTGCCTCCCATGTCATTTTACACATGGTGATTACTCGCTTGCTAATTCACCTAGGTGGCGCGCCCCCACCTCTATCCACGAGGCCTGCGATCTGCTTAATTTTGGTGAGGAATTGCGCGCTAGTGGCCACTTCGTTCCCGAAGAATCTCGTGTTTCTCTCTTTCCAAAGCTTCCATGCCACCGAGGCGAATAGGGTGTCTGCGCCCTTCCTCTTCTCTCCATGCCACCTCCGTCTCCACCGCTCCCACAAGTCGAGGATGGATCCCCCACCCACCTGTGAGGCGTCAACCCAAAGCGTCGCCAAGATGGTCCACTAGATGTGTCTCGAGAAGGAGCAGACGGTGATGATGTGGTCGATGGTCTCCAGGTCTTGATCACAAAGGTAGCACTCGTCGCGCGCATCTAGCCCATGGTGGTGCCTCCTGTTCGCGGTCCAGTGCCTCCTTCGGAGAGCCAGCCATAGGAAGATCCTGATGCGTAACGGTGCCCAAGTGCTCCAGTATGGCTCTAGAACTGAGGGTCACGGCGGTGCTACAAGCTGTTGCCAATGAGTTTGTCCTGTGGTGCTTGGCTGGAGCTAGTAGGGCTGGGGTTTTCACCCCTGTCCCATAGTTTCACTCTTTTCTTTAATGAATGAAATAATGCTCGGCTATCTTGCATGTTTGAGAAAAATATGTGCTTACTTGTCTTGAAAAGAGTATCGGTTTGGAATTGTCAGTAGATCTAAAGTTTTAGTAGAATAGTAGTTGGTAAACCTGGATATTCAGCCCCTCATTAACTTCATACACTCCTCTTCTATGAACTTTATTTTTTTGTCGAGTAAGAATTCACTAAATGTGAGGGTTAGAACAGTCAGCTTGTTTGATCTGGATGCACTGGGCTTTCATGTAGCTTTCACAGTGCCTATCTTATCGATGTTGCTATTAAATCATGTCTTTCGGTCCTTGATAAGCAATGGATAGTGCAACAAGTATAGTGCCTGTCTTTTCCCCTCTTGGACTCCCATCTAGTAAATCATGTCTTAAGGCCAGTCTCAATGAGAGTTTCACGGACGTTTTATGCACATTAAATAGGGTGACACATCAGCAGGAATTCACTTTTTGCATGAAACTATGAGGAGAGAGAACAGAAAAGTTTCACCATGATGAAACTCTTGAGCGTTGTTTTCTAGGTGTTGGAAACAGTGTGAAATCCCCATTGAGACAAAAATAGTGTTTCATCATGGACTCCATGCATGGAAGAGTAAATATGAGTGGGTAGAAAGAGAGGTTGTGGGACTGTGAGCCTATGAAACTGTGCAATGAAACTGTGCATTGAGAGAGACATCTATTTCATGTCAAAGTTTCACATCTTGAAACCCGGGAGGTGAAACGCTCCATTGAGACTAGCCTAAGCATACTAGACTGTCTTTTCCCCTACTCGTGTACCTGTCAGCTGGATCTTTTTGGGTGTGTTTAGAGGTCTAAGTTTCTCTCCAAAATTTTCTGCACTCCCATCACATCGAAACAATAAATGCACCAAAAGACGCATGTCCGGAGTATGAAATATATGTAAAAAAAATAAACTAATTACACAGTTTAGATTTACATTGTGAGACGATTTTTGAGCCTAATTAACTCATGGTAGGATAATATTTACCACAAACAAACGAAACATGCTACATTATTTTCAATTCGCTACAGTGCCAAATTTTTTGCCGAATTTCAAAATTTTGGCCAAATATTTGTCCTCTAAACACACACTGGGTTCTCATCTTTCAGATCACCTACTATAATGATAACCCACTGTGTTTGTTACTGATATGCTTCTCATAACCTTCTTTGCTTCCATGCAGGTTGCATTACTGCAATGAGCTCTTCTTGTCTCTGATAGATGACTGAAATTTCCATGAGTAGTTCTACCAGTAGACAAGGGAAACCCAAGTTCATCAGGATGTCTTGGAGGAACAAACCATATTATTTCCATCTCAACCAAATCACCCTCCGTTTCAAGATTCTCAACATCCAAACATGAGCCCGTGCCTAGCCACTCTCAAAGGCAACTCATCCCTACGTCTCGGGCTCGTTTTTGACACCATTCGCTCTACGTCGCCTCATCGGATGGGCACATCAAGCTTTGGCCGTTGGACATGGCCATGGCAATGGGCGTGCAACGAGCGGCGATCCACCTCCACGGTTCGCGATCACCGCGGTCCCATAAAGAGCATCATCGCCACCGGCGGGGCGGCCTCGTCGCCTCTCACCGGGGCGTCAAGGGCAAGATCGAGTGTGGCATTCCGGGAGGAGCCGGAGGAGGAACGGGAGCATCGGCGACCACCTCGCCTTGCGCTGCGGCGCCCGTCTGCCGACGGCCGCGGATTGCCTGCGCCGCGTTCTGTTCCCGAGCAACTACGTGGAGGGAGGTCCTGGCGGCACCGGAGGCGGGCGCACACAGGTGCACCACGTCGACGCGGTCACCGCGCTTCGCGGCCGAGCCTCAAGGCGTGCCGGCTGCTGCCGAGCCTCTGTTGGGCGAGTCCGTCACGCCCGTGCACGACGACGCCATCAACGCCCGTGGCCGTGTCGGCCGACGCGGCACGCGTGTACACCGGCTCGGCCGACGGGGCGTCGGGCGTGGATGCGGCGCCACCAGCCGGGGCCCGCGGGGGGCTTCGCTCGTCGCCACCATGGCGCGCCACAAAGCGGCGAACGCCGCGGCGCCGAGGCGCCCGACGTGGGCGCCCTACTCCGACCCAGCGTCGCGACAAGACGGTCATCGTGTGGGAGCGTCGGGGAGAGCGCGTGGCCGCCACCACCACCACCACGCTCGGGGGCCACACGGTGCCGTACTCTGCCCTCGGCCGCAGTGGGGCAAGTGGTGTGCGTGGCTCGGCGGACAGGGACGGTGAGGGTGTGGAGGAGGGAGAGCGACGGCGGCGGACACTAGTACCCATTTTATTTTAAGTGACGGGCGAGAATTGGTTTCCGTGGGCGGCCGGAGTCGCCCGCCTCCCCTCAAGCAAGGTCACGGTTAATGCCGAATAACCGTGGCGGGCTCCCGACCCGTCATGCAAAATAGGTGTGCCTTTGTGGCCGACCGCTAACAATGCCTCGTCACGGTAAAGATTTTCAAAAAAATAAAAAATAGAAGAAACCCTAGGCGGGCCCGCGAGCCCATCTGAGCCAGCCGCCGAGCCCATCTCGGGGTTGCCGGCCGCCGGAGCCCGATCCGTCGATCCATCGCCGGGATCCCGTCGATCCATCGCCGGATCCGCCGCCCGCGAGAGCGCCGCCGCCGTATCCCGCCGTTCCATCGCCGAATCCGCCTGGAAGGAGGAGCGCCGACCGGATCGACCTGCGAAGGGGAGTGAGTCGGAGATGTGGGGAGGAGAGGGAGATGGAGAGAGTGGAAGCCGAGATAACGAACCTGCCGCCCACGAGCTCGACGTCCACCACCTCAAGCACGTCGCCGCCACCATCGGGAGCGCGCCGACCGCCCCCACCCGAGCGCGCCGCCGCGCGTCGTGGCCGCGACCTCGCCGGGCGCGGGCATGAACCGCGGGCTGCCATAGACCGCCGCCCGCGAGGGCCGAGGGGGAAGCCGTGCTGCCCTCGCGAGGAAGAGGAAGGGGGAGCCGAGGGGAGAGGAAGGAGGCGGGGGTAGGGCCCAAGGGAAGGGGAGCCGAGGGGAGGCGGGGTAGGGCCGCCATGGACCGGCGCGGCGAGAGACCGAGACCGAAGGGGAAAAGACTCGATCGGCTCCTGGTGGCTAAGGAAGAAGAGACGGACTAGAATTGGCTTGTTAGGGTTTCATCTTCTTTATATACTAGGTGCTTGGTATTGGGCTGGCTGGACTCCAAATTGGGCTGTATTTTAGGTGGCGGGCCTTTAAAGGAGCCTGCCACGGAAAATTGATTTACCGTGGCGGGCACGTTAGGATGCCCGCCCGCGGTTAATACCTATTTACCGTGGCGGCGTTTTTATGTTGCCCGCCACAGAAAATTGATTTTGCGTGGCGCCCGCCACGCAAAATAAAACTATAAGTGGCGGCCGTATTAACCGTGGACGGGCAAAATTTGTGCCCGCCACGGAAAAGAAAGGGCCGCTACTCGCAAAAATCATTTCAGTACTAGTGGGAGGAGGTGGCGAGCTACACCTGTCTCGCAGTGCTGCAAGGCCATGCCGGAGCAGTGAAGAGCTTGGCGTTGGTGAACAAATCGGGAGGTGATCACGCCGGTTCGAGCGACGAGTGCGGCTGCCACTGTGCAGCATTTGTTTGTAGCGGATCGATGGACTGTGACGTCAAGATTTGGAGCGTGGTTATTTCTTGCATATGATTTTTTTTTTTTAGCCTGGACTATGCACGCTCCACGTGTGCAAAAAAGGACCTGCATTTTTTTTCTTTTGGGAAAACCCTGGTGCCAAACCCAGCCAATCCACACTGGGATCAAACGCGGGCCGGTGGCCTCCACGACGGGAGCGCTCACCACTGCGTAACTAGCGCGCTGGCTCCTTGTGTAGTAGGTGTGCACTCACAAATGGTAAGAAATTTCAACAATCTTGAAAAGCCAAAACATCTTAAGTTTGACCGAACTTATATAATAAGATTATAACATTAGGATGTCAACTAAGTATCGTTGGGTTCTTCGTTACTTATGTTTTCATAGTATACCTAGTTGATGGTATAAATATTTATAATTCTCTTTATAACTTGAATCAAACTTGAGGTGCTTTAACTCTCCAATATTCTTGAAATGACTTGCAATTTGAGATGGAGTACTTCTGAGCTGAAAATGCTGGGTCAACTTTAATTGTGGGTGGGGTTCATTGAGGATGGGATCCATTTATTCAAAATGATATTTCCTCAACGCGTTTCCGTATAGCCAAGGTGCCTCACCAACGCTTGTATTGGCGTGACTCGAGCAACAAACCTGATTTTGGCATGTGGAAATGAAACGAGGACAAATTTCTCTACATTTTTAGGGTTGAGGGTTTCTATCATACGCCCAACACGGGTCGTATCCTTCGGCAGAAGAAATGGGCCATCAAGGCCCCAGGAGGGGGGCACCACGGCTGCTGCCACGCCATAGGAGCCGCGGCCCGCCTTTGGAGCACGTGAGAGGGAGGCGCCCCTAGCTGCCTCCACCATGGCCACCATCCCAAGTTATCATGTCGAGTCTCTATTGGTTTATGAAATTGAGTTTGTATAAAGAGAATTGGATGTGATAAGGATCTCATAGTTCGCATAGTAGTCAAGTCTTGTTGGGATTTGTAAATACCAACTCTCATGTAACGAATGAAGGCAAGTAAAAGTAAATTAGGGGTTTAACTTTTCACCTCCGGCCGACAAGCTCTCTTGCTTTTGCTCCCGAAAACCCTAACCACCCCTAGCCCGGCCCCCATGCGGGCCTCGCGTGCCGCCACTCCGCCTCCCTCATGTGCACCTCTGTCGTTGTTCCAAACCCTAGCACCGTCGTCCGCCATCACCGCCAGCGAACTCTCGTAAGAGCACCCTCAGAGGTTGTTTTTCTCAACCAAGAAAAAAAAGGTTACCTCTGGTCAATTCGGTGGAGGTTATTTTTTTTCGCTAAATGTTCTTTATCACTATAGATAGGGAACCATGGTCCTTTAGTCAATTCGGTGGAGATGCTCTAGGCAGTCTTCGAAGCTGATGGGTGTGTGGTCATGAAGAATTATGTTCAATCTTTTGGTTTTTGAGGTTTAGGTCATATAAAATGAAGGCCAAAACACATCCCAAAATAATACTAACAATCGAGTAATTCATTGTGGTTATCTTGGTTTGATCTTGTGTCTAGACCGAGCTAACATGATAGTTTTAGGATATGTTTTGACAGTATAAATTTTGTCCACCATTTTTTCTATCTCAAAGCATGTCTTGACATTAAGATGACGCAAGATAAATGTAAATAATCATATATATAGTGCAAACTACCAATATAGTTGTTACCATTCAAACATAAACCTCCAATCGTTGAAGGTTCAAACACGATATATTACTTATAATAAACTTATACAAACAATCCATCAAATCAAACAAATAACGACTATTTCGATTATTCAGTTACTTCAGAATATCCGAAATTAGGTTCAAACCGGATTACCTGAAATAATTTGGTTAGTTAAATCCAATTACCGTATTAGTACTCGACCCGGTCTCTATCAGTACGGTCGTTTTCTTCGGTTGTGATTGTGACCGGCTCCTCCGACTTTATCCTCATCTAGCATTGAGGTATCGATCGACTCCCACACCAGCACGATTCGCTAGCTGTAGCTGACAGCCAAACCAAGAAAATCGCCATGCTTTCCCCTGCTCACCTCGCCTTCGCCGCCGCCGTCCTCCTCCTCGTCCGGTCATCCGCTGCCGCCCGACCGATCTTCGATGGCAAGCCCTCCCCCTCCGAGGCCACCGCCACCGCGAGGTGGCTCGCCGCCCAGAACACGTGGGGTGTCCTCAGGTTATTCATCCCGAAACCCTTCTTCCTCCCGTGTTCTTTTCCACGCGATTTTGGCGCCGGAGCTAGTTCCTTAGCAGCACGTTTTGAATTTTGATTCGATCGAACCGGGCAACTCCGGTGTTAGAAGAAATTTGTCGCTCTCGAGTTTGGGAAACGATGTTGTTATCTAGTGGAAGGCAAGTGCTGAGAGTATCTGGAAATTGCTTGAGGCTTCCTAGCCTCGAGAAGTTTCTGCGACTGCATACGAAACTGTTTGCTTTGTAGTTTGGGGGCGTTGTGTCGTAGATGCCATTGGTGGAGCTAGAAATTTAGCTATGGGTGTGGCGGTGTGCACAAAGCTCACGGATCGAACAAACCACACTCATTCAATTCATTACTTAAACGGTAAAATACAAGACATGCATACACAAGTTCATTCGTATAATACATGGGTTAAATGTCACATGATTTTATTCTCCCATGACTTGAATGAGCATGAGAGTAAAGGAAAATTACAGTTTGACCTTGTGCTCTGTCTAAAAGTATAATGCCCTTGTTCATCTTCAAAGGTTCAACACTATTTCTGAAATTTGAACCATACATTTAGAGCTTCAGTTTCTAAGTGGTTTGGTAATAAAATTTGGAAATGCAGTGAAATCAATAAGTGAAAAATTAGGAGCTAATTGTCTCAGCTTACTGCTTTTGACTGCTGCTTGCTTCAAGTTGGGATCAATGGTGAAAGTTGCTAATTGGTTGGTGATAGTTGGCTGAATGTTGAAATAAAGAACTGCTTCCAACTGATGTACTGGCATTTTGGTTGTGCCTGGGCACACCGCACACCATGATATGTGCCCAAAATTTAAGACTGGTTTGGGAGAAGTCACTACCCTGAACTGTACAGAGACAGACTTATTATTCAAGACTTTAAAACTACACTGTATTCATGAGGCATCATGTCAATAAGTCCAGTTTGTTAGTGAACATATCGCCAGTGAATTGCGAATTGAATTCAGTAAATATGTTCAATTCTGTTCCTTTCTCAGGTTATTATAGATCAATTTATGTTTGGTTGGTTACTGATCAATACTTGAATATTTCATTTGCAGCACAATATCAAGTGACTTAAGTGGAGCTCCATTTGGGTATTCCCTCCCGTCTCACTACTGCAAACAGCTGGCAACTCTTTTCTGACTGGTGAACTTGATTCATGGTTTCTTTTATATGTAGCAATGTAGTTTCATATAGTGATGGAGTTCCAGGTGAGGGCCGTGGAATCCCCCTACTTTTATCTGACAACTCTGGATCCTACTGCAAGAGATGCACTGGAGGATGAAAGGACCTCCTTTACCCTTAGTGAGTTCCCTCTGGGGACATGTGGGAAAAAAAAGATCCTGAAAATCCCACTTGTGCAAAACTTACTCTTAATGGAAAGGTACTAAAAAATTACAGCCATGAAAAGATGATAGATGACTTGCTGTTTATATCCATTTAGCCTGTTTGTTTAGTTGTGGTTGACTCACTACTGGACTCACTTAACTGACAATGATCTATTTGGGCTTGAACTGGTTTTCTACCTATAAATTTGACAACTGATGTTTCTCTATAATGAATACTTGCTAATGGGCTTGAACTCGTCACTATTTGGGCTATGAGTTATACTTGTCGATGCATGTGTGTTCCCATTTCATGTTAGTAATGGTAATGTCTTTTGTATTTCTCATAATGAAAATTTTTGACTGAATCATGAAATTTCCAAGAAAAATGAGGGAAATCAATCTCTAACCACATGGAAGTAGCAAAATCTTATAAATTATAATTGTGACGAGAACTTCGGTGGTATCAATTTCCGCAATCATGACAACAACATGTATTTGGGGCTGTGTCCTCTTAAATTATCTCTTATGAGGAAATTCTAAAAAAAGTAATTTTTGTCTTAACATGTGAGATTTGATAAATTACCATTCAGCAGATGAGAAAAACCCTTTCTTTTAATCTTCTCCCACAATGGGTATAGGTAGAATATTACATTTACAAATTATTATGTGCTGTGGATACCACCATGCTGTATTCTTTTTCCCCTCTCATATAAGATGTTGTTATATGAAGTGGCATTTGCTATTTTGCAGTTGAAGATGGTTGACCTTCAGTCATCTGAAGCTGATTTGGCCAAGTTAGCACTTTTCACCAAACATCCTGAAATGGAGGGTAAATTCATACTTCTAATCATGCAGTATGCAGAGAGGTTATGTACTATCTGTTATCTAAATAACCATATGCTGTTGTTTGATAGATTGGCCAAAGAATCATCATTTCAAATTCTTCAAATTGGAAATCGAAAACATATTCTTGATTGATTGGTTCGGGGTCCTAAACCGATATCCCCTCCCAATATCTTGAATTCGAAGGTGAGCATGCAAAAACCTTAAAAATCTGAGCCTATACTGTGCATCTGCTCTATTATACAAAGAGAGCTTTTTGTCAATCCGTAGTTCTGCATTGCTGCAGAACCATTTTATTTAACATGCTTTCAATTTATTCAGGAATCAGGGTTCAGTGATGTCCTCATAAGCAAAGAATGCTTCATGGATCAATATCTCATCTGTGTATGCTCTTCTTAGAAATGAAATCCATATTGCACATATTGTAACGGAATAAAGTTTTAGTGTTATAGTTGTTCATATTGTTATTCATCACATCCTCGTGAGCAATATATACGTGGCAAAAAAAGCAGTCTTTGTGTCATTGTATGCACTGTATGATTGATCTGCAACTTACAGCTTCCAAGATCTGAGTATCAAATGAGCATTGGGCGATAGATCAACATTTCAAGTGATGGAATCAACTTAATCATTGAGCTTTTCTGAGTCGTAACAGAAAGTTGTCAATGCAAAATGTCCTGCCAAGATTATATTTGTTCCTGAGACACAGCTGGATTATGCACGTCTGCAAGATCCTCACTCAGCATATGTGAACGACAAAAGGTCAAAAGCAGTGGAACTAGTATATGTTATTAGAAACAAAGATTTCACAGGAACAAGTCTTGTTGCTGCTTGAATCAAGAAAATTCTCTGTTCTAAATGAGGGTTAAATTTCCATATGGTCAACTTGATTTAATATCACAAACCCAGCACAATCCGTTTCTCTGATCTCAACTACAGTTTTAGAAGTTATATAAGAAAGAACAGTTTTAGTAATTCAGCCAAAAAAGCACTGCACAAGTTACATTTCAATTCAAACAAAAGAATCAAACTTACAGTTTATACAAGACAAGAAGGTCCTTGCAATATTTTTCTGCTAATATGGTAGCCAAATACAGTTCCGAAGACTTGAATCGAGACGGCAGGACAGCGTGCAGCAGAAAACGAAGACTTTGACTTTGTTTTTTTTTCTCAGAACTGGGTTGTGTTTGACCCGGACGCCCCGGCGTAATTGCTCCGGTGCGGCGGCCGCCGGATGGAGACGAGCCCCTCCGACACGACGCTGCCGTCGTCCCATTGCCGTCCGAGTAGTCCCGTCGCCGTGATAGGTGCCTCGTCGTCCTCGCCGCGCATAGCCCGCAGCGTGCGCCGCGCCAGGTCTCGCCCGACGCCGCCGTCGCCCTCGGCCACCGGCTGCAGCGCGGCCTCGACCCCCGCGGCGCGCGCGAGCCCGCGGAACCTCATGCTGCCCCGGCTCATCCCGTAGAGCGTCGAGATGCAGTACTCCTGCTCCGCGCTCCCGGGAGCCGCGGAGCCGTTGCGCATCAGCCTGACGACGGCGGCCACCGCGCCGCCGTCCATGAGCGCGGCGCGCCCGTCGGGGCAGCCCGCGAGGTTTGCCAGGACCATGACAGCCAGCCTCCGGAGCGCGGCGGCGTCGCCTTCGCCCGCGCGGTCCCGCGCCTCCGCGGCGGCCAGCAGCGTCCGCACCGCGCCCGGCGCGCGCGCGATCTTGGACCGGTTCATCCCGGAGAGCGAGACGTGGTACAGCGCCATCCCGGCCTCGCGCCGCGCGCGGTGGCCCGCGGCGCCGGCGGCGCCCGCGAACAGCTCGAGCAGCGGCGGGATGGCGCCGAGCACGCCGATGGCGGCGCGGTTCTCGTCCTCCACGGCGAGGCTGTACATGGCGCCCGCGGCGTGCTCGCGCGCCTCCGGGTGCCCCCCGCGGAGCACGTCCACGAGCGGCGACACCGCCCCCGACCGCACGATCCGCACCTTGTTCTCGGGCTCCAGCGACAGGTTGACCACCGCCGCCGCCGCGTTGACCTGGACGTCGGCGTCGGGCGACAGCAGCATGGGGCGCAGCGCGGCAAGGAGGCGCGGCGTGCAGAGCTGCCGCCTCACCTCCTGGTTCTCCCGCGTGGCCTGCCGAAGCAAGGCCATCGCCGACGCCTGCTCCGTGGGGGTGGCGCGGTCCGTCCCGAGCACGGCCATGATCTCCTCCTCCAGAGCGTCACCCCTCTGCCTGGAGCTCGGCTCCTGCGCCTGCACCTGCGCGACGAAGCCGTCGGCGACGCTGGGTCTCCTCACCCGAACCGACGAGGCGACCTGCGTCTGCGAGCTCCGCTGCTGCTGTTCCTGACGCTGCGGCGGCATGAGTCGACGCACGATGTCGTGGGCGGTATCCGGCGAAAGCGGGGCCGGGTGCGGTAGCGCGAGGCGGTCGCACCAATTGAGTATGGCGGTGCGGAGCGCGACGTTGGGGACGAGCACAAGCGGGGAGTTGGAGTAGTGAGACTCGGAGAGGTCGGCGGCGACGGCGGGCGGGGAGAAGGCGAGCGCGGCGCAGGCCTGGATGCAGGCGCGCTCGAAGGTCTGGCCCGGCGGCGCGACGACTGGGTCCGCCATCAGCGTGCCCGAGATCGGGCAGAGGAACTCCGCCGGCGGGTCCGCCGTGAACGACGACGGCGGGGAGTGAAACTTCGGGGCGGAGGGAGATGACACGGGCGGCGGCGCCCACCACGGTCGGCCGGTGCCCGTGGCCATGGGCACGCGATTGGCGAGAGAGTGGAGCGTCCGTCGCCGCGGTCGCTGCTGTGCAGTTGCGATGGAATCGTGGGTTTTTAGTGACGGCTCGGGATTAGTAGCAAGCGAATCGCGCGTAGGAGTAGTCGCTACTCGTCGTCATCGCTTCTCCCCGGACGCGCTATTGGCAACCGGAGACTTTTTACCGAGCCGTCTTGCCGGCTTGCTGAGCCAACGCCACGCCGCCATGGACACCAGTTTTTCTTAACCGAATATACAGTTTTTTAAAGAAAAAAATACTCATAGTATCACACTCATCCTCATGAACGCGCGATCCTAACTCTATAAGCACCTCCGGCTAAATCCGGAGATTTTCGAAGTCATCAGCGATGTCGCGTTGTGCGGAAAAACATCATAGATAAACCACCACAATTCTTGAGCATACAAATGTGATGTGGCCTTGAAGGTACACGTAAAGTACATGTTAGTGTAATACGCGTGTAGTACATAGTATATACACTGTACAAAACGTTTGTTTGTCCTATGCTGTCCCTTGTTTTTTTTTTTTTTGGAGATGGGATCTTTGTCCTTGTGTTCAGGTTTGACGAGACTTTTTGAATTCTCAGTGACGATGAGGCTCGGTCGCATGCTCTTGGGCATGGAGGGAACTGGTAACCGATTCGGCGTAAGCAGCACGAGCACCTAGGGGCCTCTTCGATGAAGTCGCATGATGCCAAAATTTTGTCCACCCCTAAACCATTTCTCTCACACCGCATGAGAGCAGGGCATACGACTATCCCACAAGCATGAGAAAACCTACTCAATCTTTCTTTATAATTTTGACCATCAATATTGATTTCAAATAATCAGTTTGGAACGAACCTGAAATCATATATAGGGTATGTATTTTTTTTTTCTAAAATTAATACTTTCACAACTCCTCACCGTTTTATTGAAGGTTGAAATTTGTTTTCCTTGCTCGAATATCCATGTATTAAATTTCCATATGATTTAGACTAATTGTTGGTTAAAGATATATAACACAGTTTGAATCCAACAGGTACTTATTGTTTCAAAACCAAAAAAAATCCAACAGGTGTCCTTGAATAGTGGGTATGCGGCCACGTAACAATGAAAAATGCAAGATATGCATGCAAACTTTGTGGTTTGATTTTGATTTCACATTCACATTTCATCTTGCCCTTTCATAACAGGAAATCTCGACTATTCCCCGCGAGGGCTGTGGACCCCCAAACCTTAATAGAGTTGACTAGAGTCTTAAGCGACACAGTGCTTCGTGTCCTTGTCATCCACTACTACATACTCGACATTCAGCGTCGACACCATCAATGTCGGATTTGATTGAACCACCACCGTAGACCCTTCAATGTCGGTTCATTGCTTCAAAATCAAAATTGTCGTTTGTCCAACATCCGGCAATGAAATCCCACATCACTGTCGGCTCTAGCGAGAAACCGGCAGTGATTGAATAGTGAACTATCACTACCGACTCTTGGCATGCACCGACAACAGTGTCAGTTGTGGCAGCACGACGACCGGGTCCGCCACTGTTAAGAATGTAGTGCTACATCTCTTATTCCTCTTTTGTGTTCTTGCTTGATCCTTCCTTGGTCACAATTATGATAATTCAAACACTTTATTATCAAGGCCGGCAAGTGGCTGGATAACTTTTATGTATTTTTATTACATATACTAAATTATCGTCATTTAACTCCACTGCCGGACAGGTGGGAAGATTCGACACTAATGCCGATCTCCATCACCGCGGGGTTTTGAACCGACACATATCACCAATTCTGTAGCAGTGATCGCCACCGAATTTTCTGATAGTTGCAAGCAGCTCTCATGGAGCTCCCCGAGAGAGAGAATAACCACCCATCTTCCATCCATCCATCCTTAATTCCATTCCCTAATCCCTACGAGTCAAACAATTCTCACAAGATTTTAGACGAGCTTTTCCTTTCGCCCATCTCTTTTTGGCCACACTTTACTGTCGGATCAAAAGTTATACTAAACTTTTGTCGAAGGAAAAATCAGTCTGAAAAATAATCAAACTTTCCATAAATAATCAAATGGCCGGTCCAGAGCATGCCAAGGCTTTGCCAGGGCCAAAGCAAGTAGCAAGGCTAAGATCTTTGTTCAGGCAAGCAAAGCACAGCACGCACTGGAATCTGCTTTATTCCAGGGGGATAGGAATAGGATAACCCATCTTGGAGCTTGGAAGGCAAGAAAAGAGCGAGGAATCTCCAGCCAGCACTCTGCAGTCAGGCACTCAGCTGCCTTGTGTTGTGTTCCAGCTGCAATGCAAACCAGCAACTTGTTCACATTCACAAGGTAGCAGCAGCTGCAGCAGCAGCCTGGTCCTAGCCCAACTTTGGCTGTTGTTTTCATGATAACTTCCCTTGTAATTTGAGGCACACATGGTGACGACTATGACCTGCTACCTGGTACAGCAGCAGGGTTAGATATAGCTAGTCTACTAGGTTTATTCCTAGCTGAACTGCCGAACACAGCAAGCTAAAGAGAGTGAGACGAGCTGCAGGCTTGTGTGGCGTAATTAGAGGTTGGAGCTGGAAAGATCTCTGAACAGTTGTTCTTGGAACAGCACTTCCCCTACCAGCAGGCCACCAGCAGGCATGACTTGTTCAGCAGTGACCTCACCGGCGAGCGGCTGCTGGTGTCAGGGGTGGATCCGGTCACATGGCTGGCGCCTATCATCAGCCTCCGTGACGAGAGCCAACTGAGAGAATGTGCTGTTTGATCGATCGCACCACAAATTAACATGAATAAACAATTTCGTAAGAAATCTTTGTTTGGATGGACTATGGAGGCGCATCGGCCAATGCGTCCTGATGCCCTGATCTTTAGTTTTCTAATGACAGATACAGTCTGCTACATGCAGTTGAGAAATTTAAAAGGGTCGCTGCTTGTTCAAATATTAAACTTAGAACTGCCTTGTCGTCTTCTCTAATCGTGCCTCCCTGCTACTCTGTTATTTTTTTTAGTAATCACCAAACAGATTCTGCTTTCTTGTCCCTTGATGGCTCATAAAATATTGTCCATCCTAATCAAGCATCTAATCGTGCCGAGATGGATATGATCTTAGGCTGAACGAGAACGAGGGGTCTCTGAACTCTGAAGCTACCGTTCGGGGGCAGCACAGTGTGGTGAAGTCTTGCGGCGTCTGTCTCAAACCAAACTACCTTCGCAACCACAATGAGTTAGCAGTTGAGTACAATAGTTCAGCACTTTTTCTTCAGTTCAAGGACGACATATGATCAGTTGAGATTTTCGGTACACCGGCTTATAGAGTTACAGTTTGGCAGTTGTACCACACCTGTGCTGTGCATATCCTATATTACTTTGGCCAAATCAAGAATCGGGATGCTAACGTTCCTTCATGATTGCAATGTTGTGCATTACAAAAAATGTAGAGTGAAGGTCAAACGTTTGTATACCGAACAAAAAATCCTCAATGCATACGGGTGCGAAGGACGGTTCAGGGAAGGAAATGATGCACGCAAAAATAAATGCAAATGTTCAACTTGCAGATTCATTGTGCAAATTCGTTACCTCTGTTGCACAAATTAGTGTTGCAGCTTCTATAGCAAATGTTCCATTGCTGTACAAGATTAATTTATTTACACCACCGTTGTTGTATAGAACCAACGTGTAGCAACACAACACAGGCAAATCATAACACAACATACTAGATTAAAAGTTCATGCCAACACTAAGTCATCATAATACAGTACAGCTATTAAAAGTTCATGCCAATTAAAAGAACACGTCACAATATCAACACCAAGAAGATGACATTGTTTAGTCTCTGGAAGAAAAAAAGAAGATGACATTGTTTAGTCTCTGGAAGAAAAAAAAAACATAGAGCCTGCTTCTCATCACAACTATTGTATTGCTCAAGGATGATCTTAATCACTCTCCTTATCATGTCCTGGATGTAGCATAGATCGATCAAAGTTAGCGATTACACTGATAGAATTAAAACATGTACGTTACCAATGCACAGTAGCAGTTGCACCTAAAACAAGACTGACAAAAGACAAAACCAAAAAGCAAACAATCAAACCATTCATTACAGGGTTGTGGTCTGCAAATTTATTCCCTAATGGCAAAATGTACAATAGCAAGGTATCTAGTCAATTGTGTTCGCTGATAGTATTTCTCAATTAATCTAGAACTCCCTCCCAAGTTGAACTTGCTGTAAGGTGCAGCTCTGTGCGGTCTCCAAAGCTAAGCTTCTATAGTTACTCTCTTGTAGTATATCTTTTTAACAAGACCAGTCACAGGAAAGTAGTTCTAGGCCTCAATGTACCAAGAAAAGTTTGATCTTTCCCATGAATTTTTTTGCCACAATTTGGTTGGAGGCCACTTTTTCCCTAAGAACACCAGCCAAAACATTTCAAAAGCATTAAGTGGGGGCCCCAAATGATCACCACAAGTTTGGCCAATCCAAAATGTGAGCATAGTCAGGTATCATGAAGAATTCACTCTAGCATCAATTGTTTTTTTTGAAAAAAATAAAATCTAGTATCGATCAGTTTTTCTAAGGTCATGAAGTCTGCACATTGAAACGTGAGCACAACTTATTAAAAGAAAAAGAACAGATGGCGTATAAAACTAATACCTAATATGCTTTGGGCTTCACAAGAATTGGACAACAAACCTTTGGCTTCAATATGTGTTCTTTGACAGTCCTCCACAGCTTTGATCAAGATTGACCTCTCTCTACGAAGAGCATTCAATTCTTTGGCCATTTGTTCCATTCTCGGATTTATCCAAAAGTAGATAAAGGCCGCAGAACCCATAATCACAAAGTAAGGCATTTTGTCTGCAATTTTCACGTATACAGGCTTTGCACTGAAAATCACAATTGCAAGTGGAATTTTGTTATTATATACTACTATAAAACATTTATCTGTACTACAAAAAGACCCAAAACCAATCGTCGACACCGCTCGCTCGCATGCCCAACCGGCGCTTCCCTCCCCGGCCGCGCGTGGTGGCCCCGGCTCCAATCGACCACTCTCCCCGCGTGAGATCCGGCTTCCCCTTGCCCCTACGGTCAAAGTTCCCCAGGCACTCCCTCGCTCCCCGCCCCTCGGTCGCCGCAGCTCGGCCCGCACACACCACCCGCGCCCGCCCTGCGCCAACGCAGCCGCCCAGCACGTCACACAGCTCGCCCCGCGTCGGGCCCGGAGGCCGCCGCGCCGCCGCTGTCAGCCTCGCTGCCGTTTGATCTGAATGTGCCGGACCCGGCGGCGAACGAGATGGACTGGCGCTGCGACACGCTGCTGCACCTAGCCGCCACCGCCGCCGCCGCTGCGAAGCGCGAACCAACCGCGAGCACTCCCCCACCCTCAAACTGGTACTACAGGATCGTAAAGCTCACTTTGTGTGGCTGATGATGATGATCCGGCGGAGCAATGCGTGCGTACCCGCTGAACAAGTGTTATGCTTACGACCCTAATTCAGGAATCACTGAATCAGGATTACCATCTTCATTTCAAAGCTAGCTGAAAGCATCTGAGCATTCTAGCTGGCAGAAGTTTTGAAGTGAAGCGCAGCCACAGACATACATATGTATGCCTCTAATTCAGGAATCAGCATTGGTAGAGTACCATCTTCAGTTTAAAGCCAACTGAAACTGTTGTAAAAAAGGCCAGCCGTGCGGACGATCCCCGCAACTCGCCGGACCCGTCACTGGCGGCCAAGTTTCACGACCGCTTCGTCAATGAGGTGCCCTCTCCGCACCAGGACACCGTGCGGGGGAGCTGTTCCCCTGATGAAGCCCGGCTCGTGGGTGGAGCCGGCAGAGGGGCATCCCGAGCCCTGCGCCAAGAACAGTCGCACAATAGTTTCCCCCTTTAGTACAACTTCCCAGCAGCGCCGTTGAAGCCGGCGATTCGTGTTAGTGTGTTGCCACTACGTCTCACGGCATCTCGCCAATGAACTAGTGGTTGTACTGCAAAACTCTATTTTCCCTTAATGCGGCGACGTGCAATATGCACGCTTTAAAAAAAAAAAGGCCAGCTGAAAACATTTGCAGCACAGAGATTCATGTGCAGAAAATACAGGAGCAAGTTCATCACCAACTTGATGCAACAGGTTTCAGCGTCAGTGCGGCGTTGCTAATATTCAAAGGACATTGACAGTTCTGAGGGAAAAATGGATAAGGGTGGAGAAGATTAAATCCCTTGGTTCCATGCTATGGGATCATGCTACTAGGACTATAAAGCATATGAGAAGATTACCAATAGTATGCCATACTTTCAGTATGATGCCACTATTAACTGTCATGGCTTAACTTGTTGTTTTCTTTCCAATGAAAGATCACTTGAATAATTCAAGGTTGCTGAATAGGCCTATTCAGGATTATGATAGGCTTTATTTTGTCTCCGGCAATGAATTTGATCCATCGACAATTGGATTTTATTTGTTTTTTGATAAACAACTGGATTTCAGTTTGAAAGGGGCCAAAACAATTGTCTGTGGAATAAACTTTCAAGTAGCATTACTGAAATTAGGAATATTTTGCCTAAATTCTAAAGTTTTCTTGCACAGTGGATGTCTTAGTGATCAGACTTGAAGATGATGATTTGGTCATTAATGGGAGCTTGCGTTATACCAGAAGATTTGGCTATTTCAGTCTCCCATGCATTAAGTAAGAAGATATGCATTATATTCAGCTATGGACATCATTGTTGCGAACATTACTTTTTTTTTTAAGTATAACACACATTGAAACGTAAATTAATGTGACAGTATTTTGTTTCCCGTTGCAACGCATGGGCATTTGCCTATAGGTCCAAAAGTTGGAAATAATTCATGATGACTCAATAGTGGGAACTGATTTGTGGTTTTTGCATATCCTCAAATTCTAACATAGCGGAACAAGTGAAGTTCTTTACCTGTGCAATTCACCAGGAACATTCTTTTTCTGACTGAGATTCTGAAGAAGATGATTATGATAGAAAAGAACACATCAAACAACATATATAATGGAAGAAACTGGATAAAGAGATGTAGTATACACCAGCCATAAAGACAAGTCCCTAATTTAGCTTCGGTTTGTTCTTCTATTAGAATATATATCTATTAAATCTCACGTATTTTAAGTATTTCGTACGAACAAGTCTACCCATATTATGTTTATATTCAGAGAGTAATAAATGCCTTAAAGTTACCGACAACCAAAGTTTGACCAGCATTTGTGGGTAGCTTAAGAGGGATTAAATTGAACAGTATTACAACGGCCTATTAGAGTAAGTATTATGATGAAATGACTAGCCGGCTCATGTCTACGTGGAGGAGAGAGAAGTGAAGAGAGAGAAGAAAATGAAGCGTCTCACGACGCGCCCACTGAAAGCCGGCGGCCAGGCATTTATCTTGCGTCTTTGTAATTGATTCCGCATCTGGTATCTTTTATAAATAGTAGCGGGCTCGGCTAAGTTTACTTGCGGCCCGGCAGTTGGCGGTTTACTTAAACTATTAAACTTGCTCTTATATCGATTATGAACTACAGGGATCTGTGTTGACTAAAGCATGTTCAGGGTTAAATTTCAAAAGACCTGCGAATTTAATGTCATATCGTGAGGGTCATGCGAATACCGGGCTAAATATCAAAATTCCTCCTCTCATGTATGCCTAATAGTGACGGTAACGGAATACAAAATTGTTAAGAGCAGAGCCCGTACCTTGTCGTTGATTGGCGGCGGCGTTGAGCCGCTAGGGTCAGAGGAAGAAGAGCTAAAAGGCTGTTGTGAGCTTGTAGGCCAGGTCGGCGAACACCCAGCAAGAGGGCACGATGAACAGGAGACGCTCCGCGGGACACAGTCATCCCCCTCATCTTCATCGCCACAGATCGAAGCGCGCTCCCTGCGGCTACGGCCATGAGTACCAAATTTTGCCGATGCCGTGCAGCTGTGCGGCTCCCTATGTGCCGCCCTCCCGCCGTCCGCCGCGCTAGGGTTTCGAGTTTTTTTTAAAAATCTGTTTGGAGTTGGAGAAAACGAGAGACGGGGAGAGAAAAGCCGCAACCTTTCTTTCTTTCGACGATGCCTCGGAAGCCGAAGCGGAAGGCTCCGGCCTCACCGGCGGCGAGGCACGACCCTTCGCCGGAGCCCTACCCTTCCCACGCCTCCCCCTCCTCGGCACAATGCCTTGCAGTCCGCGACGCTCTCCTCGCGTTCCACGGGTTCCCCGAGGAGTTCGCGCCCTTCCGCCTCCTCCGCCTCGGTGGCGAATCGCCGCCGCCTAACCGTGACCCTCGGCCTCAGCCTTTGTCCCCACAGTGCTTGACGGCCTAGTCATCACCCTCCTCTCTCAAAAACACTACCGATGCCATCTCGCGCCGCGCCTTCGCCTCCCTCAAGGCCGCTTTCCCCTCCTGGGACCAGGTGAGCTAGAGTCAATGTCTGCGCACCAGTGCCACTGCCTTCCAGAAACTTCTACAAACTCCCGGGGTCTAAAGACTCTAAACTCACTCCCTTCCTTCTATTCCTATCTGTTTCGTTCTGGAGGTGGTGGATGAGGAAGGGAAGAGGCTGGAGGACGCCATCAGGTGCGGCGGCCTGGCAGCGACGAAGGCGGCCAGGATACGAGCCATGCTGAGGGACGTGAGGGAGCGGAGGGGCAAGATTTGCCTCGAGTACCTGCGGGAGCTGTCGGTGGACGAGGTGAAGAAGGAGCTCTCGCGGTTCAAAGGGATTGGACCAAAGACCGTGAGTTCCATCTTCTCCTTGTCCTCTTTTCAGTGATGTAGTGATTTTCTGTTCAGGTTGTTGGAGTTCTGCAACGGTCGATGCATGCCATGGACGGACTACGGTGAAGTAAATGCTGCTTTTGATTTTGTTGTCGAAAAAGGAGGGCTGGTGGGTGGTTGTTTAGCCTTGAACTTTGAATGAACGAAAGTTCGATTAGAGACACCATATGGCGATTTAAGGGCAAGGCGGGGTTTTTGTTGAGCATTGCTCTGTCCATATACCTTAACTAGATTTTCCGTTTGTTAGAACTTCAAATGTGCATAGGGGTTCTGATGCCATGTTTAACAAGTTCCCATTTTTTGTATATGATTGAAATGTGTGCAAATGAGCCTAAAGGAAGAAGCAAGTCTTTCATAAAAAAGAACAAGCCATGCTTGATGGAAGCGATTTGTGGTTTCAGTCAAATATTGATGTGGCTGGTGGTGGTCACCGACAACCAATTTTGTCTAGCAATGAATGCCCAACAGAAACAGGTGACCAAAGGCTTGTTGCTGAGTGTTTAGCTTGTCCTAGGTCCTTAAGTTGGAGTACATTTTTTTGGGGAACTGTTTGTTCTTAACTACCATTAACCGCAACAACAGCTGGAGTTGTCAGTGTCATCCTTTGGAGGTATTGCTCCATCAGTCCATTGTTAACAAGAGGTTTTTTAGTTTGCACGACAACTGTTAGCTGGTGAGTCATGCGAGGCATGTGATAGTGATGAAAGGGAAAGGGAAATGCAGGATGTTCCCCTTAGACTGCTTTTCTTTTCATCTTCTTTTTGGGTGTATGCAGCTTGAGTTTCATGTTTCCAGTGAAAGCTCCAAATATGCATTGGGTTGTTATTGAAATGCTTTCTTGCAAGAAATAGTAAATATCTTGTTTCAAGATAAGATACAGTAATTTATGCCTTGATGGAAACAAACAATGTTTTTATTGGTTGAGCACCTATTTGTCGGCCTGGTGGTTGCCACCAACAATCAATTTTGTCTTGTAATGAATGGCTGACAAAACATGTAAGTGAGTTATTCTCTAGTGACGTGTAACTTAATCAGGCTTCTTTATGAGATTTGATGTTATTTCAATTTTTTATTCTTAATTATATTAGTTGCGAAACTGAACAGTCACTGGAGGTTGGCAGTATCAATGTATTAGAGTTTAGTAGCTGATATTGAGGGAACTTGATATCCTTATTCAAAGCAATGAAAATAGTCTATTCACAAACATGTCTCATCTACAATCTGGTTATGTCGTTTAATTAGTCATTTAACGCTTTGTTTTTAGTTGATGCTTGCTGTCATTGCTGTAGTAAGCAAGCACATATTGATGCCTTATTTAATATGTGAATCTAACAGGTGGCATGTGTGCTGATGTTCTATCTACAGAAGGATGATTTTCCAGTGGATACTCATGTATGCAAATATTCATTTTCATTGTCACATAGAATCTAGACACTAGCTCAGTGTGCATCATGTATTTGTAACAACAAATAATTTTTTGGTCAAATAGGTACTCCGCATTACAAAGGCTATGGGTTGGGTTCCTGCAACAGCTAGCAGGGAAAAAGGCCTACATTCATCTAAATAATAAGATTCCTGATGATCTGAAGTTTGATCTGAATTGTCTTTTTGTAACTCATGGGAAGCTTTGTCATTCGTGTACCAAAAAGGTGGGAAGTGAATCAAGTGATAAAAAGCAAGAGCTCCAATGCTGCCTGTCCTCTCGCAGGTTACTGTTGTATTGGAGAAACGCCTGAGCAACAGTGAAGGTTTGTGACTAACAAGCTTGCTCCACTGATGACACATTTTGAAAATTTTGTATCTCAAGTCAAATGTTGACGGTGTTACTATGAGCTGATTTTCATGCTCCATTGACTTATATGCTCTGCTCGATGAGTTTGCTTTTTAGTCCAAAACTGAACACGTCCTGGTTGTTCAACATTCACATTTTTAAGTGACACTTCCAATGCACTACTGATATAGGAATGAGCTTTGGTATGGAATAGGTTAACTCAATACTAGCTTATTGTTCAGTAATGGTAGTGCCAAATTATGCATTCTGAAAGGATTTGATGAAAAGGAATGGAGCTTTTTACCATGTGGATTTTCTCTCTTGCCTAATACTTTATTTGATGAGTTTTCTTAGTGTGGTTTGACCTTGTTGAGTTATCAGTGTTTGGGATTATGGCCTTTTTTTTTTTTCTATTGTAGACCTTGTAGAAGGAAAATTATATATCCTTAGCTATAGCTGTTTTCTTATGCTGAAATTTGTTATTTGTGACAAATGAACCCGTGACAACTTGAAAGTTCATACCTAATTGCTGTAACTATGTAGCGACCCAGTCCTGACATGTTCTGTTGCTGTTTAGGCACCATTAATGGCTATTGTTGTTTTGAGAAGAGGTTCATGAACCATCCCACAACACTACTGATAATGAAATTTATGTTTACAGGTCACTTTTATATGCAATTATTCAGTTTATGTAGAAACAAAATACATGGTTTCACCCTAATGTTCTGGTTTTGTGGTTGTGCACACCAGCACCACCTGTCAATTGTTACATGAACTAAACAAGTTCCAGAAGTTTGAGATTAATGACTGATCGAAATATATCACATTGGTTACAGATTGGAGAAAACAATGAAGAGTGCCAACTAACCAATTGTATGCACATGGTCCCCTCAACTTTCTAATGCACGCGGTCTCTTCTGCCCCAATCAGATGGCTTGTGATTTCCAGGGAAGGCAGTTGCCGAGAGCATTCAAAAGGCTCTGCTGTGTTTGATTCGGCAAATGCTCAATCACAATAGCTGCAAAACTTAGCTGAATGCTACCGCCCCACTTGATTGAAAAGGACATCTGCACTTAAGTGTGTAAACCTGTGGGTGCGTTGGATGGAGAAGGCGTCTGTACTTGAGTTCAACTGTGTAAACCTGGGAGGTTTGGATGGAGAAGATGTGGATCCTCGATGCCATCTGTTGCATAATGCTTTGTTTGGTTTGAAACATAGCAATGTACCATACCATGCTGGGATGCTGCCATGTGATCTGAGGGGCCACGGCGGCTTGCTTCATGCTCACATTAAGTTTAACTACCGGCACCATCGGTCTCAGTTGCTAGTTTGGTTGGGTTGTAATTGTAATGAAAAGGTTAAACCTGGGACGAGCCTTCTGTTACTGGGAACATCTGGTGTCACTTTTTGACCTTTTCTCTGACAAGTAACCATTTTGCTTTGTATTTTTGGGGTGTATCTTTAGACACTCATGAACCATGATCAACAGCTATCATCTTTGCTTCCAGTGTTGAACATAGCATCAACAGAAACAAGAAAAGAACCGAAGAAAGTGCTGTTAGATCACTTGCAATTCTGATTCTTCCAAACTCTGTCTTTTCATTTTTTTTTTTTTTCTTTTCGGAGGGGTCTTTTTCTTTCTGTTTGCTCCTGTCTGTTTCTGAAGAATCGTGAAATGCAGGTCAGGTGCATTGCAACCGGGCAAGTTCAGACAGCGGCAGGTGATATGATAAACAAAGAACTGCAACTGCAATCTCCTAATCTCCTTGATTGCTTGCGTATACAAAATTACACTCCACGTAAACAAAAGATCATACGGTAGTGTGCGATCGCAGCTTGGGCCTTGTTTAGATTGCTAAAATTTAGCTAATCTCCTTGATTTAGCTTGTTAGTGGTAAATATCATCCTAATTACAAAAGAACCGTCCACGTAATCAAAAATTGTGTAATTAGTTATTTTTTTTTATTTACATTTAATACAAACATACGGTGTATTTAATGTGATATGATGGAGATAAAATGAAAAAAAGGTTAGAAATTTTAAGAATCTAAACAAGGCCATGGTGGGCAGGGCAGCAGGGGTTGTCGCTGCCTGTGTGGCCCCCACTTGCTAAATCCAAGTACTCCGAGTGGGTCCACTTGTCACCATCCACCACCAGCCATCTTGGGTGGCCCCGCAGGCCGAAGGCAACAGCAGCTGTCCGGTAGTTCTAGAGACTGACACACGAGCCCCACAAGTCAGTGGCCCAACTGCCATTCACGTGCATGGCAGCACGGTGTCCTCAGGCCAACGCCGCATCCTACGGCTATGGTTTAACCGCCGAGCCCGCTCAGCGGATCTGGGCCGTCCGTCGTCCCCGGCGGCGGAGCTCACTAGTACGAGGCCCAGCACGGCGGGGGTGCCGTGCCACCGTGCCACTGCCACCAACGCCCACCCACTGCGCCGCGGGCCCCGCCACGAGGTACACCTAATATGCCACCTCCTCCCCCCCACCGCACCTCCCTCACCCGGCCGGCCCTCCCTCTTCAATCTCTCCGGCCACCTCACCTCAGCTCACCTCACCTCGCGTGGCCTCCCCTCGGACTCAACGACTAGTTGAGTTGAGCGCTCGCGGTCGCTGGTCGGGCGAGGGGAGGAGGAGGTTCATGAGGCTGCTGTAGGCTCCGTTGCAGCCGCCGCGGGCGGGAGTCCGTGACTTTTGGACGCCCCACCGCGGCGAGATCCGAGAGCGCGTTGGCTGTTGTGCTGTGAGCCTCGGTTCCGGTGCTGGGGTTGCTTCAGCTTGCTGTGAAGTAAGTAGGAGGAGGCGGGGCGGCCATGGCGGGGTCGAGGTTCGGGTCGTTCAAGTCGGAGAAGGGCGACTCCGCCTCCGCGGCGGCGGGTGGAGCGGCGCAGAGGAGGGACCCGTACGAGGTGCTCGGGGTGGGCCGCACCGCCACCGACCAGGAGATCAAGAGCGCGTTCCGACGCATGGCGCTCAAGTAAGGCCGCCATCTCTCCCCGCTCAGATTCAACCTCCTCCTGCACCTGTGCTGCTTTTGCTGTTGCTTTCCTCGCGCCGTGAGGATTTTGGAGTTCAAATTTTGTGCCAAAACAGGCACAGGTTTGGCGAATTCTGTCGCATATGTTGCGTGTGCACTTTTTTTAGTGAGGTTTCCAGTTATGTTTGAGCACTTTTGGTTTCCCTTTCCTCTTTGTGACTTTGTGAGCCATTTTTGTGTGAACATTGATTGGGGCTGCATAGCATGCTAGCCTGGTTTAGGATAGCACTAATTTCGGTGTTTTCCTTCTGGTGAATTGCGGCAGGTACCATCCGGACAAGAATGGTGATGACCCTGTTGCATCAGACAAGTTCCAGGAAGTCACATTCTCCTACAACATCCTGTCAGATCCAGATAAGAGGCGGCAATACGATACATCAGGATTTGATGTAATTGGCACAGATAATTGGTGTATTCTAGTAGGGTCCTTATTACATTAATATTTTATGACACCTGCATTTTCTTCAGGCAATCGAATCCGATAGTCAGGAATTGGAGCTGGACCTATCGAGTCTCAATACCGTAAACACGGTGTTTGCAGCTCTTTTTAGGTAGAGTTTGTAAATGATGCAATATTTATTCAATTCTTTGCTAGTTTGCATTGTGCTGCTGTTGTGTGACGTGTTTTGTGCTTGCACAATACATGCAATAAGCTTGGTGTGCCAATTAAAACAACTGTTTCAGCAACAGTTTTGGAGGAGGCATTGAATGGGTCAGTTATGGTTTCTCAACTCCAGCTAGGAAACTCAGTGCACAGAAAGGTTGGCAGCAGCTGTCCGCAATGTTCCTTTTTCCTTTTTAATAAGTATTGCTTAATTGTCACATGTGGCCAGGTGGAAAAACAATTGGCCCATTTCTATTCTGTGGACATAACTGAAAAACAAGCTAAAATGGGGCTAGTTTGTCGTGTTCACTCAAATGATAAGAGCAAATTCAAGGTTTGTAACCTTTTTTTTTTTTTTTTCATTTATCTACACTATTTAAGTACATTTCATGTGGTCCTTCCTGGTGTTCTAGTATTCTTTATCTACCTTTTTCTAGTATTTATCTTTATCGTTAATTCTGTACCTTGTAATCTTTTTGTCCTCTGGTTAAATTTGAATGTTTCACATTTGTGAATTGTAATACTAACAGACTAGCTTCCGGTGGCACACAGATTCCAGCTACATACTACATTTGGATGTTTATGTCTAAAATGGAGTTATATATATCATCAAATACTAGGTCAACAACTTATTCTACACTGAAAATAAAAGGCATCTTGATTTTTGTGTAGCAAGTGGTTAAAATGGTTTGGATTTTCATGGTTTCAAATGCAACCAGGTGTCGAGGAAAGTCCACCTAGACACCTAGGCAACACGTTTGAAACCGGGGGGGTGGTTAAAAATGGCATGCTGGCATAGAGAGGCTGGGTTGGGTGTTCTGGTTTACCCTGTAAAACCATATTTAAAATGAAATGCATGGCTTGCATTGGATTATGTTTGGAATCTATATCTGCATAGATAACAATCTATGTGTCTCAGCAGATCTCAATGGTACTAATATAATAGGGGAACATGAAACATTTGGAAGTTATTTCATTAATTGAGAAAATCTGAACCTTCGAGTTATTTAATTAACTAATACAACCAGATTGCCAATCCAAATTAGTGGCATTAGGGTTTTATAGCTAATTCAACTGTACTTATTTCCAAATCTGTCCGTATGACTTTGCAGGTTATTTGGTTGTTTTCAGTTAACTTTATGATAGTTTTCAAGATTTAGCTCCTTAGCAAGCTTTCTGGAACCTGTACTGGTTTGTAAAGTCAGCATTTTCCTAGGAAACTCAATTTTCTTTCACAAAAGTGCAATGATTACAAGTCCACCGATTTATCGCGATTAATCGTCCTAATCGGTTAGGGGTACCGTTGACTTGTACAAGTCAGCCTGATTTTCGTCCTAGCGGTCCCATGGCGACTAGGATCGACTAGACGACTTGTAACCATTGCAAAAGTGTGAGCATAGCTATTGTTACCATGAGTTAACTTGAGAAAGTTCCCATGTTATTCTCCTATATCATAGTTTTATGATTCTACTTTTATTATTTACAAACATATTTTCTTTAAGCTGAGTTTATTTTATATAATATGATGTGACTGCTCATAAATTTACAGCTTGTCTTGGACGTCAAAGTTATTATATTAAAATTCAACTACTGTACTTGAGTTTAGAAGTCTTTTATGACAAATCTACTGATATTATTTCTTTATTTCTATGACAATTCTAAATACTTCATGTATGCAAGTGGTTAAAGCATTAAAGGTTTGTATGCAGTAATACAATCATACTAAAGCAACCATTTCGAGTGGATGCATTATTGAACACACATATGATTTGTCCCTCAATAGTCAATTCTTTTTCCCTTGTCCCTATGTTTCATAGATTTTCTTCTTTCAATTTCAGTTGCTTTATTTTGAGCTTGAAGAAAATGGTGGGCTTAGTCTTGCACTACAGGTATGTGCACTGGGTTCTTCTTTTCGTTTGTTTCTGACATGTTACTAGCAGGAGAAAAATATGTTAGTACCTTATTTTTGCAGCTGTAGGAATTGAATCATACTTAATTTCTTTTAATAATACACTCAGAAATATAACACCATTATGTATACATACTGTGAGTAAAATGAGTTTGTGATGACAACCGATTTGATCCAACAACCGATGCTTATCATGCCCCAAACGCAGTGATACCAAATTTGGGCGACATGTACCAGACAGCCATCATATGCATTCTCAGACACCACCATCATGGGCTCGTGGCCTCCCTCATCCCTCTGGCCAAAATCCATTACCAAAGACCTTGGCACTGCCCCCTCCGTGCCCATTGTGATAAAAAAAATTATGGGATTTGCGCTTGATTAGGAAGGGGGAGAAGAAGAAATCAGGATTCAAGGCTTTGTGCACAGGGAGGTTGCGAGTTGTGAGAGAGTTCTGTTGGATGAGTCTGGCTGAGGAAATATGAAGAAGAATGTAGATAAATGGTACTGACACTATTGTCTTTGCATGTCAAAGATTTTTTATTTTCGAAACTATTATTTTTACTTAATTTGATGGGGTGGCAGAGCAGTGGTTTTTTTTTCGAACACGCAGGAGGGCTGCGTATCAATATATTAAGAAGGAGAAAAAAAGGGTGAAACACCCAAACAAATACAAAAGAGGGGATTAAGGGGCCCCCCAACCACACAAATGCACACACTAAATCACATGATATCCAGAGTACACTACCCAGGACCAGGGAGACTTAACAGCCTAACTAGGGGGCTGTAGGGCGAGGAGATGAGAAATTCCTCTAGCCCCAGCCAACTCCCATAGAAACATGTCATCCCTAATGGAGGAGAGAAGCCCATTCAGATCAGGTCGGTGTCCATAAAAACACAGCGGTTTCTATGGTTCCAGAGGTTCCAAGCCACCAAGATAATAACAGAATTCAGGCCCTTCTTTGCATGATCAGACACCCTTGTGGCCACCCGATCTCACCAGTCATCAAAAAAGAATGGTCCTCCAACTGTGGGGCTAATCTTTGCAAGCCAAGTCGTTGAAGGACATTGAACCAGATTTGGCGCGCGAAAACACAAGAAACCAGCAGGTGGTTAATCGTCTCCTCCTCTTGGTCACACAGGCAACAATGCTCAGAATGTGGCAGGCCCTTCTTCGCAAGCCTGTCAGCCATCCAGCACTTATTGTGTGCAACCAGCTACATGAAGAATTGGCACTTACCAGGTGCCCAGCTTTTCCATATTCTCTCCCAAGGCTTGAGCTGGGTGGCGCCAATAAATATTGCCTCATATGCTGATTGGCTGAGTATTTTCCGTTAGATGCAAATTGCCAAATGTGAGAGTCATCCACCTCAGGCTGCAGCACCACCTCGTTCAGAAGCTCCCACAGATTGAAGAATTCAGTCAAGAAAGCCACTGTATGAGCACCTCTAATATCAGCCACCCATCTCCTATTAGTAAGCGCCTCATACACTGTCCTTTTCTTTGCCTGACAAGAAATTGAGCCAAAAAGATGCGGCGCCAGCCTATCCAGTCTCTGCCCATGCAACCATCTATCAGTCCAAAAGAGTGTATTCCTTCCATTGCCGACTTCAGAGACAATGGCTGCAGAGAAGAAGACTTTGACCGAATGATGGACCTGGATGGGGAAGAAGGCCCACGGCTTTTCTGGTTCAGTTTTCTGTAACCATAACCATCTCATTCTGAGGGCCCACCCTAATTGTTGCAGCTGTGATATACCCAGCCTGCCCAACTCCAGAGGCTGAGTAACCTTGGGCCAAGCTACCAAACAGTGTCCACCTTTCACATCTCTTCTTCCTTTCCAGAGAAAACCTCTTCTGATCTTGTCAATAGCTTTGATGGCCCATGGTGGGGGGTCCATGGCCATAGATAGGTAGACCAGCATGGATGTGAGTACAAACTGGACCAGCACTTTCCTATCTGCCCTTGTTAGCAAATCAGCCTTCCATCCAGGTAGTTGGCAGAGCAGTGGTGAAAAGGAAGAGTTAAGGTTGATTTCAGGGCAATTTTGCAATTCATGCTTCTATAATGGCAATTTCGAGTTCAAGGCATGAAATTGTGTCAGATATGCAGTATGCCCAATATGTTTCCACAGTGATGATCTGTCATTCAAAAGATGAGCAATTTTTTTTTAATGCAGGAAGACAGTGTGAAGGTTGGGAAAGTTACTGCTGCAGGGATGTATTTCCTTGGTTTTCCTGTGTACCGTTTTGAACAAAATAACTTGGTGAGTTTAGAAGATCAGTTGAGGCCTTTTGTTGTCCAGATAATTCTTTTGTGGATCTACCCCTTTTATAAGCTGTAACTACATTCAGGCAGCTGCTGCAAAGGATTCTGATGGTGCATTCTTTAAAAGATTGGATAGCTTTCAGCCATGTGACATGCATGAACTGAAACCTGGAACTCACTTCTTTGCCGTCTATGGTATATTGCTTTTGTATTGTTGCAAAGTTTGTTAATTAAGGTAGCATGGACTTCTTAAACCCTATTACCTTCCTCAGGCGACAATTTCTTTAAGAGCGCAAGTTATACTATAGAGGTTGTATGTGGTGAATCTTTTCCTGTCGAAAAGGAGATGCTACGAAATGTGGAGGCAAAGATACTCACAAAACGAGCTGAACTTTCCAAATTTGAGTCAGAGTATAGGGAGGTATGTTCTTAAGTTGTCTTCTATTGTTTTACCCCCATCAGATTCTTTCTTTGTATTTGCGGTGATGAAGGAAATCATTCTCAAACACTGGGATTTTCAGGTTTTGGCAAAGTTCACTGAAATGACCAGCAAATACACACAAGAAATGCAAGCGGTATTATCTATTTTTCATTTTTTTTAGTGTAGTTATTTTTCACTTCCTTGGGACTATAAGGCATTATTTTTTGTTATGCTAGCAGTAATTATTTTTCACTTCCAACAACATTTTCTTATGTTCTTTTTTAGATTGATGATCTTCTCAAGGAAAGGAATGAGATCCATGCTTCCTATACCAACAATCCACCTCTAAAACGGAGTTCCAGCAGGAATAAAGGCAAGTCACCTTCGAAAGTGGCCAAAACAGATACAGAAAAACATCCTCAGAAGGAAAAGAAAGTGAAGGATCACTGCATGGAGGGATATGGAAGTGACAGTGATAACTCAAGCGAAAAGAAATCAAAAGAGCGGTTCCCAAGGAAGAAATGGTTGAACATTCCATTCAAACTTGACAGGAGAAAGACATGCTGAACAATGTATTATATGTTTTGCTGCTATTCAGTTTTTTTATGCATGATCCTCAGCTGAACTCACCCTTCTTCTATTTTTGATGTTTTTATAGGAAGTACCTCTCGGCCCAACACTAGATTGATATACAGAGCATTTTCACTGTGGTCTCCCAAACCAGCCCTCCCACTCTTGCCACTTTTCTTCGTTGTACCTGAATTATTTCATGTATAGATCACATGTGAGCATAAAAATTGAAACGTGAGTCGTTTTATCTTATATTTTGTGAAGCCTATGCTGGCAAGTGGCCGTTCTTGGCATTGCATCAAATTGGGGGTGCCCTGCTTCCGATTCCCTGGTGCATGGGCATGAGATCTAGAGGATATATCTGATGCCAATGTTGGCATGTAAATTTGTATGTGCTGCGAATCTGTACAGTGAAACATTTGTGTTCTAAGAATCGTGTCTTTTTACTGTTCTGTAAATATTCCTCTACTGATATGTAAATACAAAATTCCATTTTCCTCTTACTAGGATCCGTGTGCTAAATTCTAAGAATCTCGAGTCTTTTCACTGACTTCTGTAAATTCTTTCTTCTCTTTTTTAACTGTTGCACGGTAGCTGGTGCTATGTGGAACTCTGAATTTGCCAAACGCCGCCTTAACTGATGACTACATGAAAACAAATTATAAGCAAACCAACTTAATTTTATCCGATACTTTTGTTACGGCTTTCATTCACTTGAGCTGTACCAATGAGCATTGGATTAGATCAAACAAAAACCGCAACAGTTATATCATATCATCGGCCACCAACTCTTTGCGAGTTAGGCATCTGATCCACCGGACACCCATATAGTGACATGCATTGGGTTCGAGTAAGGGAGATAAGCTTATTGAGTCAATCATATGGAATGGAATGGAACACAAAGGTCACGAGGTCATGAAAGGTGGCACACACTATCCTGTCTTTCAGGGCAGTGAAATAAGTTATCAGAATTGTACATATTTTTTAACTATTCAGGACGAACAAGGCAAAGAGTTTTTATGTTTGTAATGTTGTTGTATAATAGTAAAAAAATTCCAAGGACATACTCATAAATCTTTTAATTTGGTCACGTTGTGGTAGATTAATGAAGACTTAGAGAAATGCTAATTCCTCTTGGAATATACAAGCTGTTCCAATGTCTACGAAGTGAAAGTTTCCTCTAGTATAGGCAACACAATATGTAATTGTTCCTCCACATTGACCAGATAGAACATTTTTCTTGTAGCTTCTTACTATCCGATCCGCATTGACCAGATAGAACATTTTTCTTGTAGCTTCTTACTACATCCTTTTGATGACCTTTTGCTGATATAGGCACCTGCAACATCCATGGTTATGGTGACTAAAAGATTAAATTAGCTTAACAAGACCACAAATGGTATGGTGTTGTCCATTCTCTCTATGCCAAACAAAAAAATTGGGTTGACAAAGAAAATACCTCTTTTGCAAACATAGTTACCCCAAACGGCCCACCCAATTTTTTTGGGTTATATAGACAAATATATAGATCACCACCACCAACACCCCCACACTACATAAGAAGTCCTAGGGCTAAGGAGAAGAGGACTGTAACCATTTACTCTCTTGCCCACTTCTCAAACCTTCCTCTCTCTAACTTGGATGGCAGGAGATGGAGGGAGAGCTAAGCAGAGGAATTTTTCCATAGTTTAGATAAGGTTTTGGTTGGTTTGTAAAAGAAATGTTTTCGGGTTCAGTGTGGCAAGACTGATGAACTACACTACATTATGAGCAGACTGAATTCATCCTAAAATAAACCTTTGTTTTCACTCATATTCCTCTGTCTCAAATCTCTACAGATGGCATTGTTTTCATTTACAAGAGAAATTCCTCTTTTTTTTTGTCGACGTATGGCATGCCAATGTCTATCCTCATGGCACACTACATGGCTGCAGGAATGGAGAGTAGGCCTACAAGGCACTCCCAAGCCAATAGAAAGACCTTGTGCTCCTGATATGGTCTTCTGTCATAGAAAACCAAAGACTATACTGCCACTTTCTGTAATAGAAGTGACGTATCTTCCCTAAAATTCATCATGAAGCTGTAAAACAAGCCCTTCTATCATTGACATGTGGGTGTATATTATTATTAAGAGCCTGGAGTGCTGGGAACATATTCAGATATCTATTCATACGGTCCTGCTGTTGTAGGTTAATGTAGCATTCAAGAATTCCTGATACATGTTAGCCTGTTACTCCTGTGATTGTGTAAGTTCTTCCACTGTCCGCAAAGTGAAAGCTTCTTCAGGACTATCTAGTGCAGAAGATAGCTGTTTCTCTCCAATAGTCATATCGGACAATGTTTTCTTGAAGGTGTTTATAGCATCCTCTGGATCTCCTTTTGCTATAGATGCCTGCAATGTCCATTAGCGGATGGTTAAAATAAGCAGCCACGAGAACACACACACACACAAAAAAAAAAAACACTGGATAGACTATCCATTCTCTATGCTTCAAATTTACTTTTAGAACTAGATTACGGTGTGTGAAGGTGATGTTACTAACAATCCATACATACCAAGTGCATTTCATCAAGTTTGAAAAGCCAGAATCTCCATTTCTTATACACTTTTCCATCAATACCAATAGAAATGTTAGTCCAGCCTTCATGGTGGAATTCCAGTCGGCGAAAACCAAACCCAACACCAGCACCTACTGCTTTAACAAATGCTTCTTTGAGACACCAATACCTATAAAGAACAGAGTAATGTACATACTGAATTTGAAGTAACAATGCACATCATCAATAAAATTGACATGATTTTCACACAATAAGCTAATAATCTCATCCGAAGATCAGAATGGCACCATGCTTGGCACTGAAAGTACAGGTATACATTTTTTTGTAAACAGAGAACTATTGCTTTAAAGATGTGTGTGTGTGTGTGTTGGGGCGGGGGGGTGGGGGGTGTCTTTCAACTTTTGTAATGTACTCCAGGTAACTGGATGAGGAGCTGTGCAAGAGGTACACTTTATTGACAAAAAACGCAAATCCAAATTTGAAGCCGCAGCTAGCTCAACTGATTTGCAACATCAAGAATATTTCAGCTAGTTATGAAGAAATTTTTTGAAATAGTACAGTACTTTGTCATTATAGATATTGCATAGATGATTTCCAGGATCCACGAATAGATGTTTAGCTCCCAACATATACGAGGCAATACATCGTGAATGAACTGTTGGTTCTGTGAATGCATATGTCATCTACTGTTCTACCAAGAAAATCCTGGAACAAAACGTTGTACCTGTAGAACTCTGTCAGCACGTCCCTTGGAGTGCCAGCACTAACGATGCAGTTCCACTCATGGTCAGTGAGGTATGACGAGAAGTTGCTGACAAATTCAGCGGCGGTTTCTCCCTGCGGCTCGGAAACAGACACGATGTCCAGGCCAACAAGGCATAGTGGCTCGGATGCAATGCCAACGTAGTCCCCCTGGTGCGAGGTGCTGAAGTTGAAGTTCGGGAAGTCTGAACAGTTATTCTGCTGCAAGATGAATCAATCCAGTTGGTTATTCTCACCACACACAAACTTGCAGGGGTGATGCCAATTGCATTTGCAAAGAAAATACGATGGAATTAAGGAGAATTTGACAGATAGTGTGCATACCAGATACGGTTTCCCCTCGGCTGTGCGGCATATGTTGATCTGGTGAAAAGGGATGCAGAGAATGTGGTGGACGAGTGAGTACTGCAGCAAACGACTGACAAGAGCTCGCTTCCTGTCGTCCTCTTTCACGAACCTGCAAGCGCACGCATGCATAAAAGGAGCTCAATTCGATGCCAAGCTAACTGCACCGTGTGAAAATTGGTTGCGCGAGCAACAGTGAAGTTGTGAAGCTCCGACCATCGGACGGAGGGAGGTGAGGACTCAGGACGAACAGCTTGGGCGCAGCAGCAGAGTAAGGTACCTGGCGATGGCGGGGCGCTCGTGCGGCGGTAGGAGGGCGGCTGCAGCGTCGAACTGGGAAGGGAGGGGCGCCAGCTGCTGATGTTGACGAGCCACCGCCGCACTCCGTTCTCCTCCTCCGTCATCGCCCCCACCCCCAGGCCCGGTGAAAGGCGAGGAGCCGAGGAGGCGGGGGGGAACCGATGGAATTGACGACGCCGACAGCGCTCGCCTTCTGATAGATCGGTCGCATGCCGTAGGAGACTGTTTCTAGCATGGGGATCTAACTAGATTTTGGTTGTATAGTGAACCTCTGGTTGACAAGTTCCCTGTCCTTTTTGCTCTTGCTGATAATAATAAAAAATATTTCTGTGTGTGGGAGGTTAGGAATGGTCATGATGTAACGTTTAGAAGATGGTTATTTGGTAGTTTAAGAGATGATTGGATCAAAATTAGGCATGATTTGATTCTGCTACTTTTACTTCTGCTCCTGATGTTGTTATGTGGAATTTATTTAAGAAAAACAAATTTACTGTTAAGTCACTATATGATGCTCTGTGCACTTCAAGTTCTGGCCTTTATCATAAAATAATTTGGAAGAGTAGGATTCCTAAAAAATCAAAAATTTTCTTTGGCAAATCACAAATGATGTTGTTCTGACAAAAGAAAAACTTGGTTAAGAGAAACTGGTCTGGTGATACGTGTTGTGATTTCTGTAATGAATTTGAAACTGTGGATCGTCTCTTTTTCTTATGACCAGTTGCAAAATTAACTTGGTCTATTATTGCAAAGAGTTTGGGTGCATGTAATATACCTCAAAACCTTAAACAATGCTGGGAGTGGTGCTAGATCTGGCTCCCTGGGGGTGACAATTTTTTGCCATGGGATTTGGGGCTTTTGTTGGGCAATATGGAAATGCAGAAATAAGGCAGTTTTTGATAAAATATTGATGAACAATCCTATTGTCATTTTTGTCATGCTCATTCATATATGACATACTGGTCAGGTCTTTATGATGAAAATGAGAAAGAAATGTGGGTCAACAGTGCCAACCTGATGCTGAAAATCGCCAAAGAAGTCCTGGCTAAGCAGACAGCAAGACAAATTGACCACCTGCTACTCCAAGACCACTCTGACGACCAAGATGAAGAGCCGGCGAACTGAAGACTGTAGCTTCCCGAGTTCAAGTAATGTCGTCCAGGGTTATCGTCTCCCTGAGGGCTGGTGGTTCTCCCTTGTCAAAAACTTTGGTTAAGTAGTAGTTTCTTTTGGCCACCTAGAATGTTTTGGTGGGCCTGATGTTGGTTGCATCCACCTGTTTGGCTTTTGTTACTTTGTAATGAAGTTTTAACTCAGTTTGTTACCTAGGAATTAGTGGAATCCAAGTTTAGAGGCCGTTTCAAGGTGCTGATGTCAGTTGCCCAAGAAGTAGTTTCCGGTAAAATTCAGTTAGCAAGCGGGTTGATTTTCCTCTCTGTAATATCTAAGAATGCTGTATTTCCGTTTTATAAATGGAAATGGGTAATGCCCGAGTGGGAAAAAAAATGAGGCAGGATTAAACTACTATTTCATAGGAATTAGTAATAGGACATGAATCTTTTTTTAATAAAAATAGTTAAAAAAAAGGTAATAAGGGCAAGACATTATTAATATGCGGATGTAAAAAGTTGTAGCAACTAATTCAATGAAAATCTGAAAGTCAAAATCTAGATCTATGATACCACGAGATATAGGCTGCAATATAAGCATATATAACTCAAACTAATTAGATTTTATCGAAAATACCTTTTTCAAAAGGATGGCAAGAGAATTACAGTGAATTTTATTAGACGAGGGGAAAAAAACTCTATGTCTATAAATCAAAAAATATATAGAGAGTAATAACTAATAAGTTTTTCCTTTTTTATAACCAATTTCGGCGATTGAATAGAGATTACAATATGGGCACTACGCTAAAAACAACTTGTTCGGTGGAGCAACAAAAATTCCTTCGGCGCTCTTTCCTTTTTCTCTCTTCCCGATTTTCCTTGTCGAGGCTAGTGATAATCTTGATTAGTTTCATCCGTATAACCGCATTGGTAGAGGTTGAAAGGTCCTAAATGGCTAGGAGGGGGGGGGGTGAATAGCCTAATAAAATTGCTATAAAATCACTAGAGCAACTTGTTAGTAAATAACAAAGCGTTCTTTGCCTAGCTCTATTTGTCAATCCTATTGACAATTCTAGTTGTTATAGTCTCTAATTCATTTTTTTACCACTAGGTGAATAAGCTAAATTACTCTAGCAACTAAGCAAGACTACACAATCTACACAAGCACAATATATATATCAAAGTAATGCAAGTGTGTAGAAGTGATATACCACAATGTCAAGTCAATCCAATCACCGGAATGTTGTCACAATATGAATAATGAATCCAAAGCCAAGAGACAACAATCACAATGGAGAGACACCTAAGATTTAACCCCGGTTCACTTGAACACCCTCAAGCTAATCCCTGGATGGGACGACCTTCTCACGCAAGGTGGAGCTCACTCCTAGCCAAGTGCCTTTAGGCTACGCACCCAAAGCAAATGAGAGGTACCCAAGACACGACAATAGATTACTTTGCACTTTCTTCCCGACGATGCGGATCCTCTCACAAATCACACCAAGAACATTCACCTTTTTTCCACCAATCACGGCCAGAAGAGCAACAAGAAAATCACCGCTCTGGTTATCCCCAAGTGCCACTAGATGCAAAGATCTCAATCACCTCAACTCACTAGAATGGTGCTCCCAAGAAAGGGAGTGAGGAGGAGGATGTTTGCTCAGAGTTAGAATGTGTAAGAATGACCAAGAGACCTTCCCATGGCTATTTATAAGCCCTCATTCGAAATAGAGCCGTTATTTCAAACACGCCGCAAAATCTCATAATCTCCCAGGCAACCCACCGACACAACGTCAGCTCTGCGGACAGCGCCGCCGGACGCGGCCTCCAGACGGCGCCCAGCGTCGGCGACCCCTCCATGACATGGCAGCGGAGGTTCAAAAGCCGAGAATCGTCGGGCCTCATCGATGCTTTTCGTGCGATTAGGGGAACAGCGCCCGGCCGGCGTATTAGCACTCGTTTTCGTATCTCACGATCTACTCAACAAGGGGCGGCGGACGTGTTCGCGTCGTTTCATTTTGGCGATCCCGGGGGAACCCAAACCCATCTCAACCACTTCACCGAACATCACCATATGTACATCACCAAGGCTCGGTGTTAGCATTTTCACAAACAATTTCGGAGGTCGGGTTAGCTCTCTAGGTTAGAATGCATGCAAATGATTTTGAACCTAGAGACACATGAGGACCGATATGTAACGGTTTTCTCCTCTTTATAGTACATCGATCCTATAATCACTCACACCCTCTATGGTGTCTTCGTGTGAAATCAAAATGGCCATATGGATATACCTTTGCCTTGAGCCCATTTTGATCCTCGATCCACAAGTCATGCACTTGATCATCATTTGAATCATCTCGATCCATCGACCATGACCATCATGCACCAACCTTGGCTTGACCAATCTCCAACTAAAACAAACACTTAGCATAGAGAGATTAGTCCTAAGGATGTCACTAATTAGCCAAAACCGATCTTCGCGGTACTTTCGGTCCCGGCCCCCATTACTAGAAACATAAAGGTGTTCATCCCCAAATCCAGTAGCGGCGATTCAAGAGACTCTCAACTATCTTTTATGCATGGCCTCCCTCTCTTGATTCGGTTGTTTGCTCGCCCATCTCAAATGATCGAAGTTTTGGGTTGGGGATTTTGGAATGTAACGGAGAGATTCTTAGGGGACGTTGGATTTGGCGCTCGATTTGGGGGATTTTGGGTTGTGGCTATGGATTTGTTCGCGCTTGCACAACTCACTTGTGGATTTGGATATGGCCGTGGGGATTTGCCGCAACTTGCCTCCCCGCCGTGTGCTCAATTTGTTAGGTTTTTCATTTTTTTGGTAGTTGGCTCACGTCGTCGTGGTTCACAAGCACTACTAGGAGTACCGTACTAATAAAGTGAGATGCATTAGATTTGTGTGTAGTTGTTACAAGAAAACGCAAAAGATGAAGATGAGAGGTGGAGCATGCATATGCAGATTGTGGGAAGGAGGATTATAGTTAGTTAATTAGCCATTTTGAAGAATTCTTTGTATGTTGACGATGTCATAAATGACCCTATAAGCTATTCTACCTAATACAAAGTAGTTTGGATTAGTTTGAAGCAATCTGGTCTTTTGTTCTAAGAAAATATTTGCTTTGAATGATGATGGCTATTATCCCATCTGACTACCTCGTTGTTAATCATTATCTTTAATTGTGTCCAAAGCAAGTGGTTCGGTTTTCAAGCATTCAAAGATCCCAATGGTGGCGGTCAACCCATACATGAGATTTGCTCCATTTAATCATATCCTTTATTCAAGAATCTACATTAGTGGCAAGGTAATGCGTTGAAAGCTTTTTACATCATGGCATATCGGTGTATTTCTTGGTTAGATTTGTTCATTTTAAAACATGATTTAATTGGCTTGCTTTTCTTAGTTCATCCAACCCAAAGATTGCCTTCCATTTTCATTCAAGGTAGTTGGTTTGAGTTGTTCTAATTACATTATTTTGGGCATATGTGAATCAACATTGTGCTTTATACCATGGTGGGTCTCTCTCAACCATTCTATAACTTCAGTGAGCATTGAGTTGAATACTTTTCTTTTGTTGTGCCTTGTTGCTGTGTAGGGATAGATCACTTTTGGCGTTATCATGACCTAATGTTCAATTTGTTTTAGGTCCCCGAAGTTTATACTAAGTAGCATGACCCCTAAACACACTACTTTGCTTCACATATGAATAAAAAAATTTTCCATGCTTCACACCCCTCGTTGTTACATCTCTCCCATTTACCTTGTTCTTTTGAATGTACATACCTCAACTTGCTTTTAAAACAGAATCTTGACGCTACTTGCTTATGTGAATAATATATTCTAGGTTGTTTATTGTTTTCTTGTTGCTCCTAACCCTTCCTCCCCACCTAATGGATATATTTAGCCAATATTTACAATTAAGCGTTTGCATTTTCCCTCGCCGCCATTATCCATTGCTTTGACAGGAGAACATTAAAAATATGTAGTTCTTATCACCTTTTGAGTTTAAGCAAAACCAAGTACATAAACAATCTTATTGCATTTTCAAGTAATAATAGTTGCACTAATTTAAATGTGCAATTTTCTCATCTATGAATTAAAATTCTATTATTATTATTGTATTGTTTCATCTACAAATAATTATGCCTTCATTTGTTAATTGTATTTGTTTTTGAACACAGTAAAATTTTGTCCTTGTTTAACTATAGAATCAATTATAAATTGTTAGTTATCTTTTGTGTTAATAATTTTTCTTAGACAAATTTTGGGATTTTCTATAGATTACCCTCATCTAGTTAAAGTTGAATAGGCGCAATTGACATTGATTCGCTACTTCCTACCATGATTGTTATTAAAGTTTAGTTAACCTGAAGTTGTTTCAAGGTACTATTTTGTAAAGCAGTCTTTTAGTTTTATACTTATCTTTAGTTAACTGAAAATGCGTTGGATGCATGTTGACCATATCAAGTCTTTGATTGTTTCTTCATGCATTTCTCTGGAATTGCATTGAAGCAGCTCTAGCATGCATCCTGTTTAGAGATTTGCTATTCCTCTTTGTCTATGTGTGTCCTTTTCATTAGTAGAGAGATGTGGAAGTGCCAACATCTGATATTTTCTATTCCTCAAATTCGCCGAAAGCAACAACAAAGAACAAGTAAGGATGGTGTTTGGTTTGAGGAGGCATAGGAGCCAGGAGGAGGAGGATTCTCTCTCTCGTGTTCTCCAGCCCCGCCTAAAAAACAAAGAGCATGACGACTTGAGATTGAAGAAGCGTGGATGCCCTCACTAGCTTATCAAGAGAAGAGACACACAAACATCAAACAGTATGTACAAATACTTTCCTTTGGATCGATAGAGTTGTCACCGTAGGTCCCTAATGTCCTGTAGTTAGTATTTAATGGTCCCCATGCCGCAACGTGACCCAATTGTGCAATCGAGTTGGTTAATGGGTTAGATCCAAAACCCGCAAGGGCGGGCCCGCTACAAAAAGCTGGTCGCTGGATGTTGATCCAAGGCTCCAAAAAGTTGGGTAAATTTCTTGAAAGAGATATAGCAACTCCCAAGTTTTATAACCGATTGAATAGAGATTACAATATCACGCTAAAAAAAAATGCGCACAAAGGAAGCTAGTGATAATCTTGATTAGTTGTACCTCGTAAGTACAAACTTTCTAATCTTCTCTACTATAAGGGCATAATTTTTTACTATTTTTTTCCAAGAACACATTTCGAATGCCACAACCGTTGCATCTTACACCCACAACGTGGGACTACCTCACCTCGCGCTCAACCTAACGCTCGCATGGATTGACCACGGTTCGAATCATGACACCAGTTCGTATTTTTTTTTTTTTAATTACGGGAGGAGGCTGGTTATCAAACTAATCTCACAATTCGTATGGGAGGCGGCTGATTCAAAAACTAATCTCACGATCTCCCAGGCATCTCCCAGGGCAGCGGAAGTTCGTCGGGCCCGGTGCTTTTCGTGCGATTAGAGGGGAACAACGACACCGGCGCAGCGCTCACTTATCTCACGATCTTGGGGGCGGCGGACGTGATCTCGTCGGCCCGGCGCTTTTGGTGCGATTCGAGGGGAACAAGTCAGCTCAGATCTGCCTGGCCGAAGGTCGACGACAATGCTCCACACAATTGGCTCCTGTGACTACGGCCCTTCAGCTCTGCGTTCTTCGGTGACAGCCGGAGTCCGGAAGGTACAGCGTCGTCGGTTCAGACTCTCAACTGAAGATCCGCTGGAGCTCTAAATGAATTTATTTGAATTTCTTGCACAGCTCCATCGATCACCACCACGTCCAACGTCAGCTACCTAGGCACGTTTAGTTCAGTCCCTGCAGTAAGCCAGTAAGTGATTTCAGTTTATCGATATTCAGTTATAGGGCTTGGTCGTGTTTGTTTGATCTCAACTAACGACAACTTCTGGTTTATTCAAATAGGTCACCCAGATATTTAATTATTTTATTCATCTAGCCATAGGGACATGCCGTGGCTTCTGGTTTATTCACCACTGATTTGTTCATTTTTATTCAATTTCTTTCACTTTATCTTGCATCTAAAATAGCAGCCGCCTCTCAAGTTTAATTGAATTTTGGTTAGATACATTTTATCAAGTCTATAACCTCGCCTTGCCATGCTTATATTGGAGTTGCTTGTTATTCCTTTGTTTTTTGTCTCTTAATCACGTAAAGCTTTCCGCGTGCTCATCTCTACTATAATGGAATAGTGCCTTTTGGCAGGTTGATTTTTAACAGAAGCTCAGATAACTGGATTTCCTTTTCCTATTAGAGTTGTTATTGAAGTGGTCATTTTAATCTTTGTATTTTAAGCTTTCTAATGATAACTTGTTGCAAATACCATAATTTATTGTTGTTGATATTTTCTCCATTGTTTAGTAGCCAAAGAGATCAAAGGATTGAAGAGTGAGGACTCACATACTGACTACTCTGAAAAATATGACGTCACTTTGAAGGAAAGCATCCGGTAAGATACCTTTAGGTAGTAGTTTTCAATTTTGAAGGAAAATATGATATATTTTGCATTTCATAACCCACTTTACATTTTCAATTTCATTGTTCATACAAAACAAAGCTCACTGCTATTATTTTCTCAAATATTGCACATGTTCATATTCCAGCAGCAATGATACTACCTTTTAGCTTGCCAAAAAAAAAAAAAAAAAGGCCGCAATGGTTGATAATTCATTTTTGCCTAGCATTTTCGTAGTTGGCATTTTCAAACAACTCCAGTGAGAAGTCGCTGGTCACTTTTGCAATCCTCAGCCCGATTGAAAAGCCTTTAGAAGCTTAAGCTTTCGCAATTATGTTTTCTAGGAATTGTGCTTTTTTTTTGAAAAATTAACTAACGAAGAGAATGCAGGCAGCTGCATCCTTTTGCAATCTTGGAATTTTGGCATTTTAGGTAGCCAGGCTTTGTGGGTAGCGCCTCAATAGGAGGAGATGCCGAGAGCAGTGGGATGTGGTCTCGTAGCAAGACTGCTGGGCACCGTGAATGGGGAGCAAGACGCCCAAAATCGAAAGAGTGGAACATTCAGAATGTGGAACATGTAATTTCTCGAGTTCAAAACTATTTTGTTGTATGTTAAAATTGAAAGGTTGTGTATGTACACACGTATTTTGATATCATTATTGTCATGCAAATAATCTTTATTTGATATCAGGTTGGCATCAAAATCTTGTTTTTGATTCTTTTCTTTCAAAATCACCAAAACATTACAACATTTTGGTTGTTTAATTTGTGTTTTCGTAAATGTCACCGTATGCGTTAGCACGGGCAATATACTACTAATTATAAGTTATAAGTTATGTATCCTATATTTGTAGCTCCTGTTAATTCTAACCCATGCCGAAAACAGACTAACTACTGTGTGCGTTTCTTGTCTACTACTACTGGCAGCAGCACAGACCTGCTAGCTACTGAACTTCTACGTACCTCGTTTCCTTAGTTTAGCACAGACCTGCTAGCTCTACTACCTTGTCAACTACGCCGCTAATCTAAGCACTAATCATCTTACATTCTCAGGAATACAAATTCATTGTAATAAGCACACTGCACACGGCAGGAGATGCAACTGGTGTCAACTGTGGGGCCAAATGGCACGGGTCATATCATCGACGCCGCTGAAGATGAGATCATCCACGGGAGGGAAGAGCGAGTCCCAGTCGATTTCCGCTCCATCGACGACGACGACGCAGCCTTGCAAACCCGACGACGAGCTGTCGTGTTAAGATTTCTCCGCCGCCACATGTCTTCCGTTGTTGTCGCCCACGGCGGCGTCGTTGACGATGACCGCAGCAAGCATCCGCTGATGGTCATGTTGGTGGCTCGTCGTCGCCACCGGCGGGTTGAGCGGCCGGGGGTCGGACCTCAGCTTTCCGGTGTACACCCGGCAGACGCTGAACTCGCTGCGCACCTGCATCTGCATGCAGACATGTCAGATATGATACCACTGTATACCAGCAGTTGCATCATTAACTACGGTGTGGTACCATGCACGAAGACGGTAGGACGTACAATATCGTCACGGGCGAAGGCCTTGTACTCGTTCATCATCCAGCGGGTCTTTTTGCCGGTGGGGGCGCGGCCCTGGTAGAAGATCATGGTGCTCTTCATCCCGATGGCCCGCTTGCATGTGGCCGGCGAGGACGACGAGGAGTAGACGCAGGACGGCACCCCCGTGGCCTTCCAGTACCCCGACGGCGTGGTGCGCGCGGGCCGGCCGCCGCGGGCCTCCCTCCGCGCGCGGGCAGAAGAAGAACCACTGCTCCGTGTCGGACACGTTTGCGGCGCCGGCCATCGCCTGGAGCTTCGACGGGTGGTAGCCGTAGATGTCGACGACGGGGATAAGGTGCTCCACGACGGGCCTCGTGCCGTCCAGCCGGTGCCGGAGGTAGAACGTCACCAGCTCCTCCTCCGTCGGGTAGAACCGGAATCCCGGCGTCAGCACTGGATCACTGGCGCCGCGACTGCTTTCCATCTGTTTTGACGCAGATTCCCTTCTGTTGAACACGCAAATTTCCTGATTTGACGGAGCTTCCCTGCTGTTTTTTGATGCGTCATAGTCGTAGAGATCTTTCCATGACAGCAGAGCGCGAGATACGTGACCCCAGTTCCTGATGTAATTGATGAGTTGGTGGGGGAATCCCGTCCCATTGTCCCAGCCGTCGACAAAGTGTTTACGTAGAGGATTGAACTTTGCAGACTCGCATACCATGATGAACAGGCCTGCCAGTGCCAACCTAGTGTTATCACCTTCTTGCACATATGGGTAGCGCGAGAGCGTTCGCACGGCCTTCTCTGCGAAGTCCTTGCCAGGCCTCGCGGAGTCCAGCTCCTCAGCGACTTCATCCCAGCTACTGACGTGCAGTACGTCTTTGTACGAGACGCCCCAGTCAAGGAGTACGGAGTTGTATTCTGGCGGGAGTGCCCTGTCGCCGCGCCGGATGCCAAGATCGTACCAAACACCGCTCTGGCTCATGAACCCAACTCCATAACACTCGTCATCCCGGACGACTAGGGTAGTCGACGACGTTTCTTGGCCTGCCACCACTTGCAGCTCGATGTGGATCCACCGTTTTGGCCCTGTGAGCACCGGGTGCTCGCCGGTGCTGGCGCACTCGTCTATGCCTCTGTAGTCCTCCAAGGCTTCCTCGCGGTCCGGCTGGTCGTCGGCGAGAAGCACGTGACGCAGGTTCCCGATGAATGCAGAGAACTCTTCTTTATCCCCAATGATGCACACTTGGTGAGGTTTTACTTGGATCTTCTCCTGTATAAAATTATCAGATCGACCATGCATCAGACGACATACATGTTTTGTTTTGAAAAGGAAGGGAAAGAAACAGATCGAATCTATATATAAGTTCTTGCCAATCTTTGCATGTTTATTACCTTGTTCGGTTGAGGCCGCCATGTGACGTTCACTTTAACTTGTTCAGTGTCATTATTGAATTGGGTAGTTGGACTCACATGTCCAAACTGGAAGCTGAGACTATCACAATCAGCTGGTTTCTTGACCTCTCGGTTGCTGTTGCTGGAATATTCAGTGATGTGCAGGTCCGCCATGTCAATGTGGAGCCGCTTACCCTGTGGCACCTGAACGGTGGGTCGTGCCAGCGGCAGGGTCAACGACTCAGAGGGGATGGGCACCTCCAATGCACTTGTGAAGAGCACGATCGGGTGTTTTTCGAAGCCACCGATGTGCACGGTCATTGTGCCGCGAGCGGTGTACTTGCTGCCTCCGTCGTCGTCCGACTCCGACTCTCCTTGGTCCTTTTCATGAGGCAAATAGTCTTGAGGCGTCTCAGGCAGCTTGACCTTCACAGTGGCCTCTACGGCATTGGACATCACTAAGTAAGTGACGTGTATCTTGCGCCACGAATCTAAACTGATGGCTTGGATCACGGGCTCTGGGGCGTCAACCTGGGCGGCGTGCTCCGGGTTGTAGCGGTCCCATTCCCATGTGATGGGACCATCGGCACCGCCACTGCTGCTAGAGCTAGCTTCCTCCTTGCCGCCGCCTGTGGCGGATGATGGCATGTCAACGTGGATAGCGAAGTTACCGTACGCCGAGATGCCTCTGTAGGGTCCAGTCAACACCAAATTGTTCATTTCCTCATCCTCCATTGCCTCGGGCTGCTGCGAGAATTAATAATGGGAAGCATCGTTCAGATGAAACACTCGTATTGTCCGGAAACAAAAAGACGGTAGTGTGAGCGGTGAGAATGACCGTGAATTCTCCGTTGCAGTCTCTAATAATAATAAGTAATAGTAAGATTAGATATGTACCTGTTCCCCTTGATCCTTTGGCATATAGATGATCTGGCCTCGTATCCCGTCAAAGACAGAGATTATCATGTTTGTGACAAGGAAATTGGCACGCACGGCAAAAATCTCCACCTGGGGTCGGCCATACCTCTCGGAGATTTTGTCAAGGCCCTGCTGGGAGCTGCCATCCTCCCCTGGTTGGTCAGGGCCTTGTTGAGCATTGTCATCCTCCCCGTCCCCGGGATGGCCAGGGTCCGGAGCGTTATCATCCCCTGGCGGCGTTTCCTCAGGGCTCAGATGCCTGCTGTCACCCTCCCCGAGTTCCCTAGAATCATCAGGAGCGTTGTCATGCTTGATTGATCCGTTAGCTTGCTTAGATACAACACTCTTCTTGTTGTTTGTACTGTGTTGCCTAGAGCCCCAAGGACCCCTGCTATCAGGGCCGCCCTTGTCTTGTTCAGGATGATTGCTCCTGGTGTTTTCGCCGTGTAGGTTATAGCAGCCCGGGGCGTTGAGCACAAGGTGAATGTGCGCTAATGCATGGCCTGCGCTCCGGACCAGGTTGTCCGTCGTCCGATGGGCGCGCGCCGCGAGCCATCCATCCTCCACTTTAGCGGCACCGTGTGACATGTCCTTCCATTCCCACATGTAACCCGCGAGCCGGGGTTTGAGTCCCGTCCCCGCTGTCCCAGCCACCTACAAATGTGTCGAGGGCGACATTGAACCTCGCGACTCGCACACCATGACGACAGGCCCGCCCGCAAAAAAGCCCGGTGAGGTAATCATCCCGACCATCCACCATCGGGGTACTGTGCGAGCCGGCGCACGGCCGTCTCCGCAAACGCCTTGCCCAGCCCCGTGTGCAGTATATCCTCGACCTGCTCTCGGTTATCCACCCGCAGTATGCTGCTGTAGCTGACGTCCCACCCTGGCAGCTGCACCACGTTCCCCCATTCCCCTGATGATGGTAGCATTGGGCAGCTCTGAATGCTACGCTCGCCGGAAAGCTCGTACCAGACTCCCCGCTGGTTTCTGAAGCCCTTGCAGTACACGTTGTCATCCCGGACGGCCAGAGTTGTTGTGAACGTTTGCTGGCCTACCACCGCCTCCAACTCGACCCAAAGCCACCTGCTTGCTATAGCGGATTGTCTTCTGAGCACTGGGTAAGCACCGGGGTTTTCTCCCAAGATGTCGTCCACCACAACGGGGTCCTGGGGAGAGGGAAGCTTCCGACGCAGCTCCATGATGAAGTCAGCGTAACCTTCTTTTGACCCGATGCAGCGCGTTACCACATCTAGTCGCGGACCCCTTTCCCGGCCCTCAGCAGTAGGTCGTCGTTCCTACAAATTTTCAGACTATCATGCATGAGGTAATAAACTAATTATAAGCACAATTACTCTATATACTTATACAACTACGTATGTAGCATAAAGTACAGCAGTGTAACATCTAAAACATATGCCTGCTTTAAATCATATATTCTGATAGCAAAAGTGGAAACAATGTGAGAATGATATACCCTCTTGTAACAAAAAAAAAAAAAGATCTGTAACATGTTTCAACATTAATTCTCAATCTTTACAAGCTCTAACTACACCCTCTTATAACAAAAAAAAAAAATCTGCAACATCTTTCAGCATTAATTCTCAATCTTTACAAGCTCTTACTACACCCTCTTATAACCAAAAAAAAAAAGATCTACAACATCTTTCAACATTAATTCTCAATCTTTACAAGCTCTTAATACATGTACGTAGATGTACCGTCTAGATACATAGTAAAAACAATATATTTAGAAAAGTCAAAATGTATTATAATTTGGAATTAAGGAATTATTAAACAGTATCTAATACTTATATTTAAAATTCTAGCCCGTGTGAGAGCACGGGTTGATGGACTAGTATCCCCAGCTAATATGCGGCCCTTTCTGCATTTTATTGCAATATTACAGTGCAAAGTGTCCTAAAATTTTAGAATATCCATTCTTTTGGGGGAGTCAAGACATGTGCTTTAGTTTTTCTTTCCTAATAAAAATCACTTGATACGCTTTTAATAAATTGTATGTTTCTTTATAGTGAAAAATGGCAGATAATGTGTAGGAAATATCCATAAATAGTATTTGCTCTTTCATTATTTTTTTTTAGTGGGATGCAAACTGGAAGCTCAAATATTCTTGAGATATCAATCAACATGAAAAGTTACATTTTTAAGAAAAAATAAGTAGCTTAATACACTACCAGACTGGAGGTTTTTTTGACGGCCATAAACAGTCAGGAAATCCTAGAAAACCGTTAGGAATTAATCATATTCTTGTTGGGCAACCGTTAGGAAAAGTCGACAGGAAAAAGGTCGGTTATTCCTAACGGCTAGCCGACAGGAATGTTTTCTGACGGCAATTCACGGCAGTTCCTGACGACTAATGTGTGTTCTAGCAGATAGGCTCTTTCCTAACGGTTGGCCGTAAGGAATCACCATCAGCAAAAACAATTCCTATCTAGAGATCGTCATATACATCTAGAAAGCCGTATGAAGAAGCTTGTACAATTTGGGAAGGAGTATTTTTATAAAAAAGAAGAATCTACTTCAACCGATATGCCCTTAGACACGCCATACATAACATAGAAGTCACACGTGGAAGGGGTGGGCAATTAGCTAGAGCAGCAGGTGCTATAGCGAAACTGATTGCACGGTGTGGCTGTCAAGAAACCGGCTTGTACCAATAAAATTAAATAATACTGTTATACATGTACGCTTGTATGCATCAAATTCAGTCCGTTTACGACGTTACACGCACATCATACTACATACATATTCGGGCTGTTGCACTAAATGAATGACTACTTGATACACATCTTTTAACTGACTCAGCTAAATAATTGGGGAACTAAAAATAACCTTACTTTTCTATCAAGTCTATCGCAGTCTGTTTGGTACCGTAACATTAGTACATAATGACAAGGTTTATTGGATCAGATTGTAGCCATTACTGCTAGAAACCTAGAAGGCCTATATGTGTGTCGCGCCACAAGACACACATGCGCGTGTCCGCGCACGTGCGTCGCGTGTGCGTCGTGTGTGCGCGGGTGTGGGTGTGTGTGTGTGAATATATTATATATATCCTCTCGCTATACTTCTTCTGTTACAACTTTGGCCGTGGAGGCACAAAGCCGCCGCCGACGGCAGCGCCGGCGAGGCACGCCGCCGCCCACGCCGCGCTCAACGAGGGTGAAACCGCTGCCGCCGATAGGGGGCGTTGATGGCGGTGGAGGGCCCCGCCAGACCGTGCTCGCGATGACGACGGCGCCGCCACCATCGGTGAAGGCCGTGGTAGTGACCGAGCCGTTGGTGTGCGGATGCGTCGGCGGCGGTGTCGGGCCGAGCCTCGCGGTCGCGGGCACCCTAGTCGATGAAAGAGGACGCACCACTAGAGCGCCGATGGAGTCTCGTGGAACGCACCGACACCGGCGGCGGGCGCCGCCGCGTTTGATCTGGCTGATTCGGGCACCGGGGCAGCGCCCCTGCTCCCCGGTAGAGCGGTGGCGCCGACCGCCGCCCAAGCGGGCGGCGTGTGCGTGGTGGACTGCCGTCAATGGCGTCGCCGCGACCGCCAACAAATGAATGACGCTGCACGCCGCGCCGAGGGGGCGCTGGGAGGGCCCATAGTCCACCTCGCCCCTCGAGTCGGCGTCCTCTCAAGATCTCTTGTTTGATTTTGATAATTAGTGACACCTAAGGACTAATCTCTCAATGCTAAGTGTTTGACTAGATTGGAGATTGGTCGTGCCGGAGTTGGTGTGTGGTGATCATGG